>JARYGA010009497.1:0-41450 GCA_030545235.1 Helianthus tuberosus | reverse complement strand
AAAGTGCGGAAATCATCAAAGGTTACATTAAAGGCAAGTCGGATCGAAGTGATTCATCTTGTCTATCCGTTTTATTTATTTTTATTTTTCAGCATTTTTTAGTTTTTATTTTCATTTTTAAAACCTTGTCTAAAACTTTTGATTTGATTAGATGTTGAGGATAAACCGGTACTAAAAGCTCTTGTGTCCTTGGACGACCTCGGTATCTTACCAACGCTATACTACGCTCATGATGGGTGCACTTGCCCATATGTGTGTTTAGTGTTAGTAGAATATCGTGTTTTATAAATTTAAAACTTGACTAATGTGTTAAAAAAGGGCTTAAAATATTAACAAAAACATATAACGCTACATACGCATCAAGTTTTTGGCGCCGTTTCCAGGGAACACAAGGATTTTAAGAAAGTTAGGAATCAACGGCCTAATCATTTTTCTTATTTTTCTATTTTTTTAGGATTTTTCTAGATTTTTCAGCTTATGCAGACTGCAGCATGGGGCCGTGCCCGGTCGGACACGGGCCGTGGTCAGCATCCTTACTGGCAGTTTTTGTTTTCTGAGTTACAGAGAAGTGACCCCGGGGCCGTGTTGGTGCAGCACGAGGCCGTGTTGAACTCTCCAGTAACTGGGATCCGGAAAACAATCACTGTAACCACGACCACGAGGCCATGCTCAGCGACCACGAGGCCGTGGTGAGACTTTTGACCAGCAATCTTTTTATTTTTATCACAGGACTTGGAACCCAGGCACCGCATGTGACACCCCAGGAAACCATACAACCTAACTAGCTTCCTCAGTAACTACGTGCAAAATTTCGGGACAAAATTTCTTTCAACTTGGAGATGATGTGACAACTCGTATTTCAGAACCTTTCTTTGTACATTGATGTAATCGGTGTGAACGTTATGTGATTAGGTGACACGTTCATGTTAATGGAATGTTATGGTTTTTTATGTTATGTGGTTATGTGTATTGTATGTATATATGTTATGTGGCTGCACAACACTAGTACAATCGCACAAGCTCTGTTGGGCCACACAACTCGATCGTACACCTCTCACTCTTGGCTCTGCTTGTGTTCTGAATTCATTACCCAAAGGGAAGCCCAGGATGGGCCGGCCCCTATGACTTTCGCATAACACACCTAGGAGGATTGGTATAATCCTCATAACTCTCAAAACACTTAACACACACCAAACACCAAACCCTAAATCTCTCTCACTCTCCCTCTCAAACCCAACGACAAGCATCCCCTCTCCATCGAAGATTTTTCCTTGAATCGGACCACCCTTTCGTTCTACCTTCTAATCGGTTAGTGTTCTTATTATTGGTTGTATGTTGAATGATGTTTTGTGATTGATTGTAATGGTAATTGATGAGCATTGATGTCTGTATATATTGGCTCACATGTGTGATATGTTAGATCAATATAGGGTTTGATAACCGTATGGTGCTAATGATGATTTAGGATCAAATGCATGTTAATTGGCTGTGGTGTAATTGGATTCGGATGATTAGTATGTTTTGTCAAGAGTGGTTGCATGTTGAGTTAAGGATTTTGGTATTAACACTACTGTGATTCGATGAAAATGATGATGAGTTGTTAGGATATTAGGGTTCATATGAATTAATGATGATTGCTTGATTTGATTGATTATTTGTTTAGATAGAGATTGTTAGAATTGATTGGTAAAAGTTAAAGATGTAACCGACTTCCTAAATTACGGAAGTAATTAACGGTCGTACAAGTCCCATAGTTGCACAAGAGTTGACCGTACAAGCTCTTGGATCGCACAAGGGCTAATTGCACAAATAGGGTACAACTAAGCATAGCACACGGTACAACTAGGGTATGCATGATCGCACAAGACTTGTGGATCGCACAAGACAGTGCCGATCGCACAAGGCCTGGGCCACACACACATCTGTTGGACATTACTATGCTGTTGGGCCTCAAAGCCCAAACCCAGTCGCACAAGGACTTTTCAATCGCACAAGTCCATCCGGACCGCACAAGACCAATATTTGTTATTAATTGGGTTGTGTACATATGTTTGGGCTTTTAACTGTTTGAGCCAGGTTTATGGTGAATCGCACAATATGTCGTGGATCGCACAAGGTTGTGCTGATCGCACAACATGTTGGGCCGGGGTGGTTGTTGGGTTCCATTAGTGAATCACACAAGTGGTTCGGCCCAAACCATTGGGATTACACAAGTTGAACTTCGAATTTGTTTAACCGATTAGCTTAGCATGTTCAATTTGTATGTCGTGATCATTACGTGTTCTTGACTTGTTAGTTCTGTGTAAACTTACGTGCATTACTTGAACCTAGACCTGACTTGTATGGTAACCATGTTAGGACGTGGTTGACCACATATAGCTCAAGTGACCATTTTGTGTATCTGCCGAGCAAACCAAGGTGAGTTCACACACTTTCTAAGGCATGGAATTCCCGGTGGTTGGGAATGGGTTAGAGAATTAAAACGGAACCTACATGTCCTCCTTGGGTAGGATATGTACGGCCATCCTCCATGGGTAGGATGCCAATCTTAATCCTGCGTATTCTCCTTGGGTAGAATACGTACGTTCGTCCTCCTTGGGTAGGACAACAACCTTAAACATACTAGACAAAACTCTATCATTAAGTCCCTCATTTTATATCGACTTAATCGCCGAGGACGATGGCGAGCGGGTCATTAGTTAATAGCGCTATTAGGTTTGACAAACCTCACACCGTTCCGTTCGGACGGGCGTGTACTAATGGATCATGGCAAACAGTCAATGGTGATAGACATTGACGTAGGGCACAACTTACTCTCGTCAGTAGTCGATATGGTAACGGTCTAGTGGTTCATATGGGGAAGCCCCCACTGATTATGGATATGGTTTGGGAAATAAAGGAATTGGTTAACTCGAGGTTTATGAAACAACTTATAGTTTTCAAAACAAACTGGTAAAACTAAACAACCAACTGTGAACTCGCTCAACTTTGTTGTTCACTCGTTGTTACATGCCTTGCAAGTCGTTAGGTTCTTATGGAGCTTGCACAGGGAGGAGTGATCGTTGTGGGACATGGACTGTTGAGTCCCATGTCAAACTTTTAAACTTTAGGAACTTATTACTTAAGTTTGGGTTTTACATTTTATGCTTCCGCTGTTAACTTAAAGTTGGTTACTTTCTTTTGGACACCAATTATATTGTGTTTGGTTTTATATACTTAATTATGTTGTTCAATATGATTGGTGGCTTGATCCTGGTCAGTCACGCCTCCAAGCGGTGATACTCCGTGTGTGGATTTTGGGGGTGTGACACCGCACCTGAACTTCCTACGCAGTGCATGAGCTCCAGTTCCAATAAAGATATAAAAGAACCCCTAGACGAACCCGAACGCTTTCTAAGAAAAAGACTTAAAGCTAAAATCCAAGAGAAAGTTTCGGGGGACCCACTTCCCATGGCGGATCAACGTACCCTAATGGATTACCTACGACCCACAGTAGGTAATCTCAGCGCCGCTATCAATGCACCAAATGTTGATGCAAACAACTTCGAACTTCGGCCGCATTTGATACAAATGCTCCAAAACTCCGCAACTTTACATGGGTTTGAGGACGAAGATCCCCATTTATATATTACCAACTTTTTGGAAATATGTGATACTTTTCGGATCAACAGAGCATAAAATGACGCCATCCGCCTCCGAATAAACCCATTTTCACTAAAAGACCGAGCTAAGGCTAGGCTTAACACCCACCCAAGTGGTTCGGTAAACACTTGGGATGAACTAGCCCAAAAGTTTCTGTATAAGTATTTCCCTCCTTCTAAAACAGCTAAATTAATGACTGAAATTAACACATACTCACAAGAGGACGGGGAATCCTTATATGAAACTTGGGAAAGATTCAAGGAGCTATTAAGAAAATGTCATCATCATGGTCTTGCGGTATGGCAACAAGTATCCACTTTCTATAATGGGTTGTTGCCACACACGAGACAAACACTTGACTCTAGCTCCGGGGGATTTCTAGGTAATTTTTTCCCAAATGAAATCTATAATAAAATTGAGGAAACTGCTCAAAACAATTTTCAGTGGCACACTCCCCGAGGCACAAAATCTATTGCCCCGGGCGCCCATAAGGTAGACGAAATGTAACATTTGTGCTCTGTAAACACTGAATGATGTAGAAAAATATCAAATATCAATGAAACGATGTGTTTTGGTCTCAATATTTGTGTATTTATGTTTGACGATTTTACATTTTGATTTTAGTTCGATTTCAAGCTTTAAACCGCTTTCTGGAAAGTTATACGCAAACTGATGCATAAAAGTAATCAGTTTAACGTGACAAACACTCCGGAATAGTGACATAGGCTTAAAATACCTTAAATTACCTTTACATAACTTATAAATAAGTTTTGAAGGGTTTGGTGTGTCAAAAACAAGTTTATTTGATCACAGGGACTATTTGCGACAAACTGCGAAAGTATGCTGATTCGTATAGTAACGAACACTACAGAACATTGATAATAAGTTAAACATACCATAAATATCCTTTACATAGCTTAGAAATAAGCTTTGAGGGGTTCGGTGTGCAAAAATAAACTTATTTGATCAATAGGGACTAAAAGCGTCAAAAAGTGCATAAGTTTGCATTTACGCGCATATGTTACGTTCTGAACATATCCGGACATCCAAAAATTTTTTTAATCATTAAAATATTTTATTTTAGTGGTTGGAATGCAAAAATACCATTCATCGTGTAATTTGGATCGTTTTTGTTAGTGCATTCATCTGTCGACTTCGTCTTATATCGAGTCTCGGTTTCATTGCGGTTATGAACAAGCTTGACATCATATATGTGACATTACAAGTGACATCATCATGACAAGTCTACACAAAATACAAGGCATTCAAATGAAACATATACACAAAACAGAATCTGATTTTGCATGTAAATGTCTTGTTCGCTTGAAAGTCAACATGCATTTCGCTTGAAACAAATCATGTGGGTTCGCTTGAAGTTAATGAGTTGAGTTCGCTTGAATAGGTCATGTATGTTTCAAGCGAACCAGGAATAGTATAAATAGGCTAGTTGTATTGTCATTTGTAACAGAATTCAGATTTGATACCGAGGTGCTGCCGGTATTCCTTGTGATTGTAATCGCTATTATTTCAATACACAAGACGTTTAAAGTGATATTCAAGCTGTTTTTACATCCGTTTCTTAGTTTCCACCTCTGAAACGGACTAGAGCTCTTCCGAACGACTCATTCAGGTCGCAATTCGATCCTACAAGTGGTATCATAGCTCAGGACGAGGAGTTCATACCAAAACAGCCTGTTTTCATCACAATATCGGCTCAAATTCTTACATAATGTGCGTAATCATGTTTTAACAAATCCTAGAAAGTTTCAGAACTTAAATCGACTTAAAACTGGTTAAAATCATGTGTTCGCTTGAAATTTTTGTTCGATATGCTGATGTCATCTGGTAGTCCGCTTGAAAACGACTGTCCGCTTGAAAACACCGCTTGAAAACGACTGTCCGCTTGAAAACACTGCTTGAAAACGACTGTCCGCTTGAAAACATCGTTTGAATGAGATTCCGCTTGAAATTAGTTGTAGGTTCCGCTTGAATTTAAAACGACATTCCTCTTGAAAGTGCATCGTGTTGTGTGAAGCATTAAACGAGGATGCCAGGTCATCGGTAGTTGGAAAAGAATTAAAGTGTTTTTGTGTCAGTGCATGTGATATTATCGTTTTATTTGAAAGAGGTTGTCAACATATGCATGTGATTGTATTAACTGGTTGTTCTATTCGATGCATGTGAGGTCTGCCAAGTTTGCATGTGAGCTTTTGAAAGTTTTCAGTCATTTTCAAGAAGTGATATGCATTAAGTGATCTGATCAAAGATATCGGTCCAATAGGATTGTGTTGAGGTGTTAAAATTGTCGGCCACCCATCTTTAGTGCAAACAAAATTCAAAGGTTATCAGATTTGTTTAAGTCATCGACCCAAGATAGTTACTCAATTTGCGGCCCAATTGATTACTTATCTCGAAATTTTCGGCCCATCTAAAGTTGGAGTATAAAGTTCAAACCATTTAAAGCCCATATTACTTGGCACATCCGATCAAGTTCATTCATTCATTGTTTTCACTCGAACAACTTTGGAACAAGTTCGCGAATCTTTGACACGAGTCTTAGATTGATTTCATCAATACTCACTTTTAAATATTCAGTTAGTTTAAACTGATCGTTTGTTTGATTGTTTGCAGGTGTTTTACCAGGTGATACAGCTCGTTTGAAAACAATATTTTTAAAATAAGAAAGTTTGTGTTTGTGAAGCTTTGACTTTGAAACATGGAAAATGAGTTGTTGAAGAAGTCATTTGACATGTTTGTAGCTTTTGACCATGAAACAACAAAGATGACCATTGATAGATATTGTCATTTAGTTTTGGAAATGGAAAGAATGAACATTAAGAAAGATGATGATGAATTGATTGATAAACTTGCTGATGCATTACCACCACAAAAATGGGAAAATTATATGTTGATTGTAAAACATATGAGAAAAACTGAAAATATGAATCTGGCACAGTTTATTCAGAAGATTGAAAAACATGAGCTGGAAGCAGCAAGAATGCTAGCTAATGAAAAAGCAAAGACAGAAGCTGGAGAAACAAATGCTGAGGTAGTAACTGAGAAAGTTGTAGATAAAATTGTCGAAGTAGAGAAATTCGTCGAGGTTGAAAAGATAATTGAAAAAGTAGTTGAAGTTGAAAAACCATGTTTGAAGTGTTCAGAATCTTGCAAAGCTTGTGAAGAAAAAGATAAGAAGATTGCTGAATTGGAGAAGATTAAAGAAGATTTGTTGTCCGATGTGAAGTATGTGAAGGAGTCGTATGATGTGCTCAACAAAACAGTTGATCGTCTGAAAAAGACGAATACAGAAATTGAAAAAGCAATGGAAAAAATGAGCGCAACATTAATGACAAAGCAGAGCGTCATATATGATTACATTGAAGACTGTGCTAAACTGAAGAAAGACTTAGAATTAGAAAAAATTGAGAGTGAAAGGATTAAGCGATTATTGTTGAGTTAGACTACTTGTGATTATTTGATTGATCGTGTTTATCCTACTGTTGCAGGTCTGGAAGCGTTCATGGATAAAAAGACTGAAGATACTGATACTGGTAAGAAACCAAGTGTCAAGTATAACAGAGGTCCGCACCCGATCCATGAAACTTATTCTCCAAGGAATCCTAACGAGGAGCGTCTAAAAAAGGCAGTCAACATCAAGTTAAAGTCTGAAATCATTGATGAATTACCAGAAAATATTGATGTTACATTCACATCGTCTGACACTGATCATGAGTCTGAGTTAATTAAGAAAGTTGTCGATCAGGTGTTGGATACGGATGAAGAGTCAAAGTCGGAGTCTAAATCTGAGAGTTCAAGTTCGTCAGAAAAGAGTCCGAGTTCGTCAGAAAAAAGTCCGAGTTCAACAGACAAACTGGTTTACAATAAAGAATTCTTGTTATCAAAATCTAATTTGAATGATGGATCAATCAAAGTGGCTTATACTTTGAATGATTCAGACAAATTATATTCTGATGAGGAATTTCCAATAAGAAGTGTCAAAACTGAAATGATTAAACAGGTTTTCAAATTAACAGAAATTAATATTTCTGAACTAAAAGATTTAAATCTTGCTGAAAAACCTAAAAAGTACACTTCAAGAGTTCAACAGAGATTGAACAAGAAAAAAGGTTACAGTTCTGGTTATGGTTTTCAAAAGAAATCAAAACATTACAGTAATTTCAAAAAGAATGGTCTTGGTTTTATTCCTCCAGAAAAGTATAAAAATGAGAAATCTTATAAAACAAACACTAAATTTGTTGCAGGAGGAAGTGCTGAAGAGGAACAGAAGAAACCATTCTGGAATCAATCAAACCAGGAGTTTCTTGCTGAAGTGAAGAAGAATGTGAGAATGTTTGCTCAAAGAGTTGAAAGAAGAACTTGCTTTAAATGCCAAAAAGTTGGACATATTGCTTGGAACTGCCAAGAATCCACTTATTCAAAATAGAAAGTTTCATTGAACTCTGATATGAGAAGGAAATGAGTTGACAAATCGACTCTGGAAGTTGGTGAAACTTCAAAACGGTTTTACAAAAGAAGTGTCGATTTAAGCAAACAAAAATGGGTTGTTAAAAGTTCTCAGAGAAGTTCTGCCAATGAATCTGATTCCATAAAATCAGAGGAGTCTTTGGTTGAGAAAAAAGTTGTGAATTCCGTTCCAGAGGTGAACGATGAGGATTTTCCTCCATTGTCAAAGGAAAATTTGATGAAGAAAGTGGGAAAGGTAGAGATATCAAGTCAATTCTTTGCTGGTAACAAAGAATTTGATATTGAAAAGGCGTTTAATGGCAAAGTAAAACATATTTTCGGGAAGATGGTTGATGGGAAGGTTAAAACTGCAAAAGATTTTTATAAATCAAAATGTTGGTGGGATAGATGTGTCCTAGAATCTCCCAATGCTGGTGAGGCTTGGGGGAAAGTTTTTCCAAACTAAAAATCCTGACTTGCCGGAGCTCCCAGGTTGGTAAGAGTGGAGCAGGAATCGGCATCATTCTTGAAATGTTTGATTGGTAAATCTACAGGTGATATCTTTATATTGTTATATGTTGATTTACAAGTGGTTATGGTTGGTGAGTGAACCTGCAAGTGGTTGAAAGAGGTTTTCACTTACAAGTGGTTAATCAAGGTCATTAAGTTGAACTTGATTGGACCATACTTACATGTGGTAATTTGAAGAACATAATGATGAGTTTATCCCCTAACCTACAAATGGTTAATTAAAATCAACAAAACTTATTTTCCGGAAAAACCATTTGATTAAAACAAAATTAAGTGTTTTGAAATCACAATGGGAAAATAGTTTGTTGTGAGGGGGAGTTCTGATTGTTTATGCCAAGTGGATGGCGAATTGAAGCGATTTGATATCGGTTGTTAATTTTTTTTAAGAAAACAAACTGTACAGGTAGAGTATCAAAGTTTATTTTTAAATTTCCTAAAATGTGTTTGCATTTTAGGGGGAGTAAAAATTTCAGAAAATCCAAAAACATTTGAAAATTTGAAAAAGACAAAAACATGATAAAATCAAAAATGAGTTTTGTCGTATAAAAGAGGAAATGATAGTACATCAGTGGACGATCACGGCATGCTAAAGAATTGAAAAGTTAAATAGTGATAAACGGTCTCACTGATGATATGCCAGTAGGTTTTTGCACATCTAGTAGATTGTGACGAGATATAAACCTAAATTCAAACTTGCTTAATTCGTGGGTAACATCTCTCGGATATATGGGTAACCCCCGAAATCTTGTTTGAAGGACCCCTATTTCTGAGATACTAGGTCTTTATACTTAGTGATATCTGGGGTATTATCCCGGGACTTCTGATAATGCGGAAGCAATTGCCTAGTCCCCGGAGAATACTTTACGCTTGCTTGAAAAATAGCGCCGCCCTTAGCATAAATGATGAGACAATAAAATTGCTAATCAATGCTGTTGTAAAAGAGATCCTCTAAAGGGGACCCACCAAAAGTCGAGCCGTCATCTCTCTGCTGAACGGAAGTTCTGACCTGAGCTCTAACGGTCTTCGCAATTTAACCCCTTACAGATATCATCTAGGTATACTCACCTGTAAGACTGAATATTGGGATCTGGATACAGGAGTATATTCTGAGGTGGGACACGCGAATGAGTTTAAGTATCTAAAACATTAATCTCGTATCTCGAAACAGTTGAACTTTGTGTGAAAATTTAAGTGGATCAGTATACTGACAATCTAAGTGAATCATTTAGAACTTAAAATGTTTAAAGCTTAACGGTGTTGGTGATTTGTCTCAATAAACTGATATGATCCTCTTACGCAAACTCACAAAAATATTGTATGTAAATATTTCTTTACTGCTTTTCATTTCTGTTATATCAAAAATCCACAAAGATTTTAGGTGTGTTTTAGCATAAATTATGAAAAACCCAAAAAGATTTTAGACAACTGATGTTGAAAAGCTGAATTTCAAAATTCCGAGTGCTAATCATGACGAACAGGTTTGGGAAAGTGTGTTTGAAGATGTGTGAAATAAAAATGATATATATTCAAGTGGTTCATCAGTGACTTACATGATAAATCTTTTTGTTTGATACTTGAAAATGATGTATTCAGGGTTGTGTCTTCAAGTGCTTAGCAGAGTTTCTAAATTTGCTATACCTTATCTTTTATGAAACTTATGTTTTGGGTAGAGAATATGCAGATGAGTCAGGTTACGATACCTAAACCTGTGAAAGCCAGACTACGATCCCAGTACAAGTTGAGGGGGAGTCTGTTAGAGAAAGAGAGTCTGAAGATGCTAGAGCTAGGAGTTTGATCCTGAAAGATTAGTTGAAGAAAGTTAGAGTGAATGAAGTTCAAAGACTGATAAAGACTGAAGATTGAGAAGACTCGACACTTAAGATTCACCAACATCTGAGGGGCAGTCTGTTAGTGCATTCATCTGTCGACTTCGTCTTATATCGAGTCTCGGTTTCGTTGCAGTTATGAACAAGCTTGACATCATATATGTGACATTACAAGTGACATCATAATGGTGACATCATCATGACAAGTCTACACAAAATACAAGGCATTCAAATGAAACATATACACAAAACAGAATCTGATTTTGCATGTAAATGTCTTGTTCGCTTGAAAGTCAACATGCATTTCGCTTGAAACAAATCATGTGGGTTCGCTTGAAGTTAATGAGTTGAGTTCGCTTGAATAGGTCATGTATGTTTCAAGCGAACCAGGAATAGTATAAATAGGCTAGTTGTATTGTCATTTGTAACAGAATTCAGATTTGATACCGAGGTGCTGCCGGTATTCCTTGTGATTGTAATCGCTATTATTTCAATACACAAGACGTTTAAAGTGATATTCAAGTTGTTTTTACATCCGTTTCTTAGTTTCTGCCTCTGAAACGGACTAGAGCTTTTCCGAACGACTCATTCAGGTCGCAATTCGATCCTACAGTTTTCGCGTCTGTTCGAGTTTTCATCGTAATTAACCGAATAACGTGACCGTACGACCAAATGAACCGACATCCGAGATGTTTTCAAGCATATTTCATGTTCCCTAGGCTTTAACATCCTTGTAGAGCCTTGAAATTAGGTTAACGGGGGTTAAACGCGTCGAAAAACAAGTTTTAAGCATACAGGGACCATTTCTGCCAAAACCTGAAAGTTGCTATCTGACCTGCCTCGCGCCAGCCCATGGTGTCCCTGGCACGCCACGCGACAGTACCCATTTTTCAGAACTTTCTAAAAACAGCAATTCAGCAGCTGGAACATGGTTTTAATCCTAGTTTTTCAATACTTGGAGCTGGTTTAAGTGTTCCCCAAGCCCTCTAATGAATGTGTGACAAGTGTAAGGCCAGGATCTAGTCTCAAAACACATGTAATGATCCTATTGATTCAAGAATTCTATAAATAACTTGGGTTTTTCAACACTTTTCCTTGCTCATTCCAAATTTTCCTCTCAAATCTGCTCATTGGAAGCTCTCACACTTGTTGAAGGCTTCATTCTTGAGTTTTCTTTGTTCTATCTCCAAGCTTGGACCCTTTGTAAGTTTATTTCATGTTTGGTTATCTATTTCAAGCATGAAAGTCTAACAGCGTTTGACTTTCTGCTTTGACCATGAATTGGTCAACACAAAGTTCGTTCGAACTTTGCAACGTGAGCGTAATCACGATGGTTTTAGTGCTTGTATAGGGTCGTAAGATAAGCGGTCCTAACAACTGCTTAGACTTTCGAACCCTACCCGTTTGGTTGATCGTTAGGATCCGACCAAACATATTTTGTGACCATAGTTGTATAGGGAATAACCTTCCGAGGTTATACCTTATGGTCACTTAGTTTTAATTAGTTGTATGATAGGTAGTTTATATGCCTTAGGTAACTAACCAAAATTCCCTTTTCATGCATAATTTGAATTTAAGCATATGTAACTTAATTTTTGTCACTTAAACTGATTATGCAACATATTTAAACATGTTAGGGCATATAATACTTGTCATAGGACTAGTTAGGTGTCTTGAACGCGCATTCGCTCGAATGACGCGTTAAAGTAGCGTAGACTACCTTAACGTGTCATAACGGGTCGTAAGCACTTAGGATAGGTTCTGATTCAGAATGTAGGCTTTGTTAAACCATATTTTACGAGTTCCAATACTCATTTGGTTTACGAGTCCTCATTCTACCCGATCTCCGGATTTGGGTGTCGATTTATTAACATAGCGATCCGATTACTAGGTGCCACTTGATTTCCTTGGTTTGCCCGAGCTTTGTTAAGTTCATTTAATTGAGGATATCTTGCAATCTCAAGTGAGTACATAGTTCCCCTATTTTACTATTTTCAATTGTTTTGGGGTGATTCATATGTGCTAAACGATTTCGATGTTTTCAAAAACGAATACTTTGGTTTATATTAAACACAACGATTTCGATAATGTAAACGAACTTGTTTGGGACGTTATTACATAACGAAATACATTCATTAACAATGATCAAGCCGACCAGTAGTATGTTATGGTACCATAGGATCTGACAAATCCCGTTGTCGGACTACCGTCATGGTTATGTACGGGGGTAATGTGTGTTGGTGCACAAATGTCTGTTAACTTTGTCTTTATCGAGTCTTATGTCTAGATAGGATTAACTAGCACACAGCAGGATGAAAATTAGGGTTTATATGTGTTTGTGTGTGTAATTTCGCTTGAAAGTGCCACTGGCAGTTTCAAACGAAATTAACCAGGTTAATTCCGCTTGAAATGACCTGTGACACTTTCAAGCGGAATCACCACAACTATAAATAGGGTTGATGCTAGTTCATTTGTAACATTCGAGATTTCAGAGCCGAGGTGCTGCCAATTTGTCAAACGATCAGGATTGCTTTGAAATCAATAATAAAGAGATAATTAAGAGGAATTAAGCTGTTTTCACGTCTATATCATTGATTCCGCCTTTGATATAGATCTTAGACTCTTCTGATTGACTCGTTAGGGTCATACAACGATCCAACAAGTGATATCAGAGCTCAGGACGAAGAGTTTATACCAATTCAGCTTGTTTTCATCACTTCTACTCCTTCTTTTTTGAATTGAACAAAATTTAACGGAAAAATTGGACTGAATTTCACATATATCATGTAAAACACTGTTTTAAAGAACCCTTGAAAGAATTGGACCAAAATTTGATCAAAATCTAAGTCAATTTGACAAAATGGTGGCCGACAGGATGATGTCATCCTAATTCCTCTTGAAATTGCCCTTGTGTTTTCACACGGAATTAGCTTTTGTGGTTAATTCCGCTCGAAATTGTCACTGTTGCTTCAAACGAAATCACTAATTTCGTTTGAAACTGCTGTTGAGTTCAAACGGAATCACTAATTCCATTTGAAAGTCACTAATTTCGTTTGAAAGTGACTAATTCCGTTTGAAAGTCACTAATTCTGTTTGAAAGTGACTAATTCCGTTTGAAAGTGACCTATTCCGTGTGAAACGGCTTATTTCACTTGAAGAGGGATTTCGCTTGAAAGCTTATTTTGCTTGAAAAGCTGATTTCGCTTGAAGTGACTCCGCTTGAAACTGTGTTAGATAAAATCCAAAAATTTTCTAAGTGTTTGTTGATTGTTTCAGATACTTGAAGATGGATGAGTTCATGAATCCTTTCAGTGACATGTTTGCTTTCACGGGAAACACCGGAGATGATAATTCAAACAACACCAATGAAAATGCTCCTAATCTGAATGCAAAGAAAACTCTGTCTGATGCTTTGAGTGTGGAGAGTGCTTATGGGACGTACAACAAACCTCCCAAACTGATGGCGATTGAAAAATACAATAGATGGGCTAAAAGATTTGAAGAGTGGCTAAAAGCATTTGCGTATCCAAGCTGGAAAAGTTTGAAGAATGGTTACAATATCGGAAGATCAGATTATGAAAATTAGAAGGCACTGATAATGTAGAAAATTTTGTTGCTGAACAAAAGTGCATTGCATTGCTTCATCAGTCTGTGAGAGACGACATAATATCGTTGATCGAATACACAAATGAAAAAGATCTATGGGAGAAACTTAAAGTGAAATGTGTGGGTAGTGCTGAGATAGTTAAAAACAAAAAGAAATTGTTAAGAAAAGAATTTGATTTGTTTGGATGTTTCAAAAATGAATCTGTGTCAAAGATGATCGAAAGATTCGAACATTTGAAGCTGGAACTTGCAAGACATGGAATCGTGTACACTCAAGAAGAATTGGTTGACAAACTGTTTGACTCGCTACCGGATGATAAAGACTGGCAATAATTTGCTTTGATGTTGAAGAATACAATCAAGTCGGAGGATCTGACGGTTGATCTATTAATCGAAAGATTGGAGAGTCATGAATTGGAGATCAAGAAATCAAACAAAGTCAATAACTCTTCATATCAGCAGAATGTTGAACTGTATTACCGTGGTAATATGATTCCAAAGACTGTGTCCCCTAAGACAGCTTTTTCAGCTGAAAGTTCTAACATGTCAAATCAAGAAACTCTAAGCAGTGGTTTTCATAGTGGTTCATCGTCAACAACTTCAAACCAATCTGCTTCAAAGAATTTGTTTCAATGTAACATTGCTGTGGATCTAAAGAATGCTCAAAATTTCAGTGAAGAATCCATAAAGCAGCAAATGGTGTTCTTAGCTTCTGTGTTAGAGTCTTATGAGAGCCTTGTTGCAGGCAAGATTGGAAACACTAACCTCACCAAGGAGGATTATGACCAGATTGATCCAGAGGAGATGGAGTTAATCGATATCTGGTGGTGTATGGCTAGTGCAGTCAGACGAGTTCAAAGGTTCACGGAGATTACAGGCAGACATTCTATCGGAGGACCTTCCACAAAACTTGGTTTTGATAAGTCCAAAGTCATATGCTTTAAATGTAAACAAAAAGGTCATTTTAAAAGAGAATGTCGAAATGCATATGCTGATGATACAGCAAATCCGTTCCGTGAAGATTATTACAAAAGAGCTATCTATCAGCAGAACAAATCTGAACCCCCCCAGAATGAAGCAGATAGAAGAAAATCCCAAAGAAAAATCCAGAGCACTTGCTGTTATTCATGATGATGAGGGATATGATTGGAGTGAAGTGTTACCAGAAGAAGACACAGTGGGCTATGCGTTTGTTACAAAGATTATTCCTTTCAAAGACTCCAGAACAGAAGAAGTGAAATACGTCAACAGAAAGATGGTAGCTCAGAACAGTATGATGAGAATTTCTCGAATATACAAAGAAGCTAAACATGCAAAAAGATGGGATGCAGATAGAGAATGTTACCTAGATCCCAACGGAAACATTGCTGTTGATCCAAATACTGTTGATGTTGAAACTTTCATCAAAGAAATTGCTGATGAAGAAGAAGCAAATCAGAGATTATGGTGGGGAGGAGGAGAACTTAAAGAAAAAGCTGAAGAAAAAGAAAAAGAGAAAGAGCCGCAGCCAAAGAAAGTTGATAATGGGATTATTGATACGTCACAAGAATTCACGGCTGAGAATTTGAAGAAGATGGCTGACAAAGTGTTTGCTGCGAAAGAGCTAGAGGTAGTTTCTGGTTCTGGCACTAAGTCTAAAACCAAGGTCAGTCAGATTGATGCAACCAATGAGTCAGGTAAGAAAACTAAAAATGAGAACGACTGCAAAAATTGCATGAAAGACTGCAAGGTTTGTAGTACACTTGCTTACCTTAATGGTACTAAGACAGAAGAACTGACAAGAAGAGTCAGAGACGTTGAAGATCAGATCTTAAACCATGACAAAATGTTAAAAGCTTCAAATGATCGTTTAAAAGAATTAACTGAGAAAATCGAAAATGATAAAAGTGACGTAGAAAGAATTAGGAAAGAAAATGAAAAGCTAATTCATGAAAATCGTCAACTATCAGAAAATTTTGAGAAGCTAAAACGCACGGTAAAAGATTCTGATGAGAGAAATGGTAAGATATACAAAGAAAATGTTCAATTGTCAGGTGTTCTTCGTGTAAAAGAGGAGTTAATCAACCAGCAACTGGATGAAATTGCTAAGTTGAAGCTTCAGTTTCAAGAAGCTAAAATTGAAAATGAACGCATCCAGTTGAAACTGAACAGTTACAATTCCGCAAGTTTTGTTCTTCAACATATAGTTCCTAAACCAATTGGAAAGAACAAAGCAGGCGAAGATGTATACTTTGATGGAACTGGGGTTGGGTTTCATCAAGTTCCACCACCAGTTTTAAACAATTTTTCAAAGAAAAAATCAGGGTTGGTTAATGATGAAGAAGAAAATGAAGTTAAGCTTCCAGACACGATTGATGTCACATTTACCACATCATCTGATGAAGATAGTGTCCAATCTGAAATTGTTAAAAGCATGGCTGAAAATGTTTTGAAAACTGAAAGTGACACTACTGAGGATGATGAATGCTTTTTGGATAAATATATTCCAAAATCAAAATCCAAACACAACTTAAATGAAGAACCTAATCTTGTGATGTACAAGATGGCGGGATCTGATAAGTTGTATTCAGATCATGATTTTCCTTTGGAAAATGTGAATGTTGTTAAATTGAGAAATGTGTTCAAGTTGATTGAGATTGATGTGTCTGAGATCGAAGGTTTGAAGTGTTCCAAACGACAATTAAACTTTGAAAAAGATAAAGCTTACTATAAAAAACCTGTTGTACCGCCACGCTTTTCTAACAACAATCAAAACAATTGGTCGGGTGGTTATAAAGGTGGTAAGAATTATCAAAGAAGGAACTTTCAAAACAAGAAGTTTGTAGAGAAAAAGGTGTTTGTAAAAAGGTCGAGTTCTCATTCCGAGCAAGAATCTGAAAATTTTTCAAAATCAAATGAAGAGTTCTTTGAGGAAAAGGCTTCACAGCCTCAGACCGAAGGCACTAGTCTGGTAGCTGATACTCGTACATGCTTTAAGTGCAACAAAGTTGGACACATTGCAAGAAAGTGCACCAACTTAAAGCCTAAGTCTGAAGCTGTTGAGAGTCAGAAAAAGAAAACTGATGCAAAAGGCAAAGCTCCAATGGTTGTTGAGAAGAAAGTTTTGAAAAATGAAAACATCAAAGTCAAAACTGAATTTGTTAAGAATGTGGTAACTAAAAATGATAAATTTTACAAAAGGTTTGCTACACCTCAACAAGCATGGAAGCCAAAATCTGTTGAAAAGAAATCAAGTTCTCCAAAACCAAAGGTTTCTGAGAAAGAAAAACAATCGTCTTCTACCACTATGGTAAAGATGGATGTTCCTTTGGATTACTATGAGAAACTTGAAAAACATGAGTCTATCACTTCTGAGAAGAAAGATGTTTCAAAGAAAGACCAATCATCTGGTCAACCTTCTAAAAATGATTTCTTTTTATACAAAAAGGTTGAGATTGGGTCTGAGGAGAGCTTAAAGATGAATGACAAGAATTTTCCGACACTTTACATTGCAAAAACTCACCTCAATGTCAAGTTACCCGAGTCAAAAGAGGCTTGGGTGGCATCAAATTCTAACTAAATGTTTGTGATATGTGCAGGAGCTTCCAAGATCCGTTTCACGTTGGATTATGGATAGTGGAGCTTCTCGGCACATGACGGGGAAGAAAACCTTACTGTACGATGTTCGTGGGTTTAATGGAGGTTATGTGGGATTTGCAGGCAATCAAGGTGGTCGAATAGTTGGTGAAGGAACTTTATCAAATGGAATCGTCACGTTTGAAAGAGTGAACTACATCGCCGAGCTTGAAAACAATCTTCTGACCATATCTCAGATTTGTGATCATATGTATACAACGCACTTTACAGACAAAGAATGTTTGATCTTGAAACCAGGATTTGTTGTTCCTGAAGAGTGGGTTATCATGAGAGCACCCAGAGTCAATGATCTGTATGTGTTGGACATGAGCGTAGCTACTACTACCACGGGTCAGGCTCACTGTTTTATGTCAAGAGCAACGAAAAAAGAGTCAAAGTTATGGCATCGAAAGATGGGCCATATTCACTTACGAAAAATGAATCACCTGGTGCATAACGACTTAGTTACTGGTGTTCATGTGAAAGGTTTTCATCTGGAAGGGGAGTGCATTAGCTGCATAAAAGGCAAGAAAAAGAAGAAATCACATCCTCAAAAGAAAGTCAACTCAGTCTCAAGACCGTTAGAGAGACTTCATATGGATCTTTTCGGTCCAGTGAACGTCAAAAGCATAACTGGGGATCTCTAATGTCTCGTAGTAACTGATGATTATTCCAGATTTTCATGGGTATCATTTTTGAAAACAAAAGATGAGACGTTTGAAAGTTTGATGGCGTTGTTCAGGAAAATTGAAAACTTGTACCAAACTCGAATCAGAAGAATCAGGTGTGATAATGGTACTGAGTTCAAGAACAACAAGAAGGAAGAGTATTGTGATGAGAGATGTATATTGCAAGAATTTAGTGCTCCTTACACTCCGCAGCAAAATGGAGTAGCTGAAAGAAAGAATAGGACGCTAATTGAAACGGCCAGGACGATGCTTGCTGATTCAAAACTACCAGTCAATTTTTGGGCAGAAGCAGTGTCAGCCGCTTGCTATACACTCAACCGGGTTCTCACAGTGAAGAAATTCAACAAGACATGTTTTGAGTTGATCAATAATCACAAACCGAATCTGAGGTATTTAGAACCGTTTGGGTCTCCCTATACTGTTCTAGAACCTTTTGGAAAGTTTGGTGCAAAGAGCATTGAAGGAATATTTGTGGGTTACTCAAGTCCATTGAAACGAGTCTTTGTTCCAAGCTTGAAGCGGATTATTGAAGCACACAATGTTGAATGTCAAGGTTACACAATGCTACCGCAGAATCCAGGCGACTCATGGAATTTTAATTATGATACTTTATGGGATTCGTTTGACATTAAAGAAGAAACAGATTTCTTTGACGAGTTGGATATTCTGAGAGAATATGAAGAATCGCAAGAAAGGTTTCCAGCTGAGTATATTACAAGTCGACGGCAAACTTCGAATGATGATGAAGCTGGTCCAAGTAATGCTGGAGAACATGATGATATTCAATAAGATGAAGTTGCTCATGATAATCAGACGGCAGTCATTGATAATCAAGAATATGATAATACGCCTGTATTTGATCATGGTGATTCGGATTCTGAGGGGGAGCAGATCCAGATTTCGAGTCAAACAATTCCAGTCAGTGAACAAGGTGCAAATCAGAATGTCACAAATTTGGAAGGCGAGGTAGATGTTCCAGGCGAGGTGATGCCGAGAACTCTTTCATACCATCCAGAAGAGTTGATTATTGGAGAATTACAATCAGGCGTTCGCACTAGACGTCAAATTGACCAATGGCTTACTTGTTTTTTATTCTATAGTTGCTTCTTTACAAACTGAGTTTTCACTAAGTTGTTTTATTTCGCAGATTGAACCGCGAACATATAAGGAGGCGCTAATTGAAGATTCTTGGGTCAACGCGATGCAAGAGGAGTTGAGTCAGTTTGAGAAGTTAGGAGTGTGGAAATTGGTAGACTTGCCTGATGGTCACAGGAAGATAAACACCAAGTGGGTGTTCAAGTGTAAGAGAGACGATAGAGGGGTTATTATTCGTAACAAAGCTTGACTCGTAGTCCAGGGTTTCAGTCAGCAGGAGGGAATAGATTTCACTGAAGTATATGCTCCGGTTGCTAGACTTGAAGCGGACAGAATCTTCCTAGCATTTGCATCTTGGAAAATTTTTAAAGTTTATCAGCTAGATGTTAAATCGGAGTTTATCTATGGGAAAGTAAAAGAGGAGGTATATGTCGGACAGCCACCGGGCTTCACCGATCCAATCCACAAAGACAAGGTTTATTTGCTGGATAAAGCGCTGTATAGTTTACACCAGGCCCCGAGAGCTTGGTACGAGACATTGTCTCAACACCTACTAGCCAACAGCTTCATCCGTGGAAAAGTGGATCCCACTCTCTTCACCAAAGAGGTTGACAGACATCTTCTGATAGTTCAGATATACATGGACATCATTTTTGGGTCAACAAATGAAAATCTATGCAAAGATTTTGAACGAGTTATGAAGCAGAAATTTGAAATGTCATCGATGGGTGAGATGAAATTCTTTTTGGGACTTCAGGTTGAACAACTACCCAAAGGAATGTTCATACATCAAATGAAGTATGTTCATGATATCTTAGAGAAATTTGGGATGTCAGGATCTACTCCAGCTTCCACCCCATTAGCGACGAACCATGGGATAAACCATGATCTAAACGGAGAGAAGGTAGATGAAACGTTGTATCATTCCATTGTCACACCCCCAAAATCCACACGCGAAGTACCACCGCTTGGAGGCGTGACGCGACCAAGATCGAGCCACCGATCATATTGAACAACATAATTAAGTAAATAAAACCAACCACAATACGATTGGTGACCAAAAGAGAGTAACCGATTTTAAGTTAACAGCGGAAGCATAAAACGTAAGTCCAAAACATAAGTTCCATAGTTCATAAGTTTAAAGTCCAAAACGTAGGTTTAATAAGTTTAAAAGGACTTAAATATTAAGCATGGAACATAACAGTCTGTATCCCACAACGACCTCCTCCTCGTGCAAGCTCCATAAGCATCTAGCGACCTGTAAGGCATGTAACAACGAGTCAACAACTAAGTTGAGTGAGTTCACGGTTGGTTGATTAGTTTTTAGTTGTTTATGAAAACGTGGTTTGACTTTCGTTGGCTTATATTGCCGTGGGGGTTACCCCATAGTGGAAAGTATGTTTAACCAGTTCCTTTTATTACCCAAACCATATCCATAATCAGTGGGGACTTCCCCATGTGAACCACTAGACTGATATCGACAACTGACGAACAATAATGTGCCCTACGTCAATGTTCTATCATCATTAACAGTTTGCCATAGTCCATTAGTTCACGCCCGTTCGGACGACACGGTGTGAGGTTTGTTAAACCTAATAGCGCTATTAAATAATGACCCACTCGCCATCGGCCTCGGCGATTAAGTCGATATAAAAGGAGGGACTGAATGATAGAGTTTTGTCTAGTAAGTTTTAAGGTTGTTGTCCTACCCAAGGAGGACGAACGTACGTATTCTACCCAAGGAGAATACGCAGGATTAATATTGGCATCCTACCTATGGAGGATGGCCGTACATATCCTACCCAAGGAGGATACGTAGGTTCCGTTTTAAATTCTTTAACCCATTCCCAACCACCGGGAATCCCATGCCTTATAAACAGTGTGAACTTACCTCGGTTGCTCGGTTTGACTCTAAAAAATAGCTAACAGTCAAGGTCGGTCAATCACGTCCTAGTATGATTACCACTTAGTTTATTAGTGACTTCAAATAAGCACAAAGTTCTTACACGCATCTACCACATAACATGCATCACTTTAACGGTTCATGCCCATATAAACTTCCCATCTATTCCCGTTCATAAGCAAACATACGACATTGCACATAACACTTTTATTGACATATAACATGTTAGATCATTCACAGATAACCTACCCGACATTTAGACATGCAAATTACTACTTATGTCGTTTCAGCTTTTATATTCAAAACTTGGTTGTTTCGGGGATTTTAATAAAATAGTTAACTTGTTTAAAAAATTCCCAACTTTTTACAGATGGTCTTAAACGATCCAAATATTATTGTGTAAAAATATCGGCATCCAATTTATCACCAATATTTTATAAAAAAATATTTTCCGGACTGCAATCAGATTCATCACTTTCTGACTGCAGTCCACGGGATAATTTATTAAAAATTCATCGTAAGTCCGATTTACGAAATTCCAGTGGGAGGATTACAAATACGTCAGTGGTCATCTACAGTATAAATTTCATGACATAGTTCTATTGAGGTTTCAAGTTATGATGAAGAATATAACACATATTTTCAGCAGCAAAAATGCAGCTTTTGCTGCTGTTACAATACGCCCCTTTAAAAATAGCAAACGAAGTCTAAAAATTATGATTCCAGTGCCCTTAGAACCGTATTTCATAATAACACGTTATAGACTCAAGAAAATCAGTTTTTCGTTAAGTTAAGATCTGGTTACAGCCAATTGAAGTTGGCTGTAAACACCAACCAGCCTCCTGTTTTCAGCTTTTTAACATTCTAATGCGAGTTATATTGGTTCCGTTAACATGTTTAGTGATCAATAACGACATTTAACATTAACAAGTAATCATCAAGTAATCAGCAATATATCAGAACAACATTATTTCATCAAGATTTCATCTTATTTCATCATCATGTTAGCTTTATGTTCAAGTTTCTTATTTAACCCCTTTTAGTGTTCTAGTTCTTTAGTGTTTTAAACATGTGTATCATACTACAAGTTTTAGCCATAAAAACAAGATGAACAAGGGTTTGACAAGAGTTTACTACTAGCACAAGGCTAGGGAAGAATCTAATGAAGAAGGTGGTGAAAAGTGATGATGAACAAGCAAGAACAAAGCCCTTTTGAAGCTCCACAAGTTGCAAGCTTCCTTGTATCACCTTCTAAGCTTGAATGGAACTCAAAAATGGAGGAAGATGGTGGATTTATGGTGGTGGTGGTGGTGATGATGGCGGTTGTGGTGTAGCCGAGAGGAGGAGAGAGGGATGAGTGAGTATGAGGTGAAGTTGAGTGAATGAATGATCTTGTAAATCTCATATGTCATACATATAATCTTTCCTTCAAATATTATGTCTAGCATATCAAGTAATCAATCAAATAATATCTAATAAAATATGGGAGGAGATTTAGGAAGTATGGTGTGGATCTTGTGAGAAGACATGTATGATAGATGATCTTATGAAGCCATACTTGTAGATCTCATACAATATCTTGGGCATATTCTCAAGCAATGTATCTAAGTAAATATTGACATAAAATCTTGTAGGATTTGGGTGATCTTGGGTGAGGTCCTCATGACCGATTTATTAGTATGGGGGGGGGGCTAAGTGAAAAATTTTGTAACTAAAAGGTAAATGTTAGTTAGATTTCTAGTATAAACTTTTATATGTTAGTTAGTTGATTTTTAGTGGGTGCTATGGTTAACGGGGATCATGACTAGTCAAAAATAATCGAACAATGTATTTGACAAAAAATTAGTGTTGTAAGATCGTTTTCAGACCCGAACGAGTCGATCAGAAGAGTTTAACTCAACACGAAAGGCGGAAACAGACGTGTAGAGGTCGATTCAGCAAGATTTACACTATAAACTGTTGTATGATTGATTTGATGACGTTTACAACCTGACAACACTTCGGCAGCACTTCGTTGCACAAACCGGAAAGTTACAAATGAAATGACATATGAGGTATTTATAGGATAAGCTATTCCATTTGAAGGTGGCATGACACCCTTCAAACGAAATCTAATTCCCTTTGAACCTGTCACTATCTAATTCCCTTTGAAAGTGTCACTATCTAATTCCCTTTGAAAGTGCCACTTTCTAATTCATAGGGAATAAGTCATTTCTAACAAGACTCGATACAAGACGAAGTCGACAGACGCATGCACCAACAGACTCCCCCTCGAATGTTGACGAGTCTTCAGTGTCGAGTCTTCGCATCTTCAGTCTTTATCAGTCCTCTCGAACTCTTTGAAGTATCTGACGCTGTAAGTATCCTCAAATCTCCTATCTTCTCCTTTTCATCAGCACCAATACATTCCTTCCTTTAGGTGTCTTCAGACTCCCCCTTTCGATATGCTGGGATCGCAGCCTAGCTTGTTAAAATCACATAGTCTTCAGGTATCAGAACCTGACTCTCTATCATCTATCCAAGATCACCTAGCTCTTATACTGCATATTCTCTACCCAAAAATAAATTTTCTGATGATAACTTGTAAAAACAATCTCACCATCAACTGAACCACTTGCAGGAATTATACAATCAAAAAATGATTTTACAATGTAGATCTCTGATGAAAACACTTGAAGAAATGTCGTTTTTCTTATCAAGACAACACACTCTCCCAAACCATTTGTTCATCATGTCTAGCACTCGGAATTTTGAAAATTAGCTCTTCAACACCAGTTGTCGAAAATCTTTTTGAATTTTTCAAAATTTATGCTAAAACACACTAAAATCTTTTGAATTTTTCATTGTAATGAAATGCAGAGAAGAAATATTTACATACAATATTTTTGTGAGTTTGTGTAAGAGGATCATATCAGTTTATGAGACACATCACCAACACCGTTAAGCTTTAAACATTTTAAGCTCTAAACGATTCACTTAGATTGTCAGTATACTGGTCAACTTAAATTCTCACACAAAGTTCAACTGATTCGAGATACGAGATTAATGTCTTAAGCACTTAAACTCAATCGCGTGTCCCACCTCAGAATATACTCCCGTATCCAGGTCCCAATATTCAGTCTTACAGGTGAGTATACCACAGATGATATCTGTAGGGGAATAAATTATGAATCAGTACGAAACCGTGAGAGCTCAGGTCAGAACTTCCGTTCAGTAGAGAGATGACGGTTCGACTTGGGTGGGTCCCCTTTAGAGGATCTTTTTACAACAGCATTGATTAGCAATTTTATTGTCTTATCATTTTTGCTGAGGGCGACGCTATATTTCAAGCAAGCAGAAAGTATTCTCCCGGGACTAGGCCATTGCTTTCGCAAAATCAGAAGTCCCGGGATAATACCCCAGATATCACTGAGCATAAAGACCTAGTATCTCAGAAAGAGGGACCTTTCAAACAAGATTTCGGGGGTTACCCATATATCCGAGAGATGTTTCCCCACGATATAAGCAAGTTTGAATTTAGGTTTATATCTCGTCACAATCTACTAAATGTGCAAAAACCTACTGGCACATCATCAGTGAGACCGTTTATCACCTTTTAACTTTCCATTTCTTTAGCATGTTGTGATAGTGTAGGATCGTTTGCGGACCCGAACGAGTCGATCAGAAGAGTTTATCTCTAAACAAAAGGCGGAAACAGACGTGTAGAGGTCAATTCAGCGAGATTTCCACTTAAAACTGTTGTATGATTGATTTCACAATGTTTTACAACCTGACAACACTTCGGCAGCACTTCATTGCAAACCGGAAGACTTCTCCAAAAGTTACTAGAGGTTTAGCTTGAATGCCTATTTATAGGTGAGGAGGTTTAGCTTGAAAATGTCATGTCATTTTCAAATGAAACTAGGTTTAGCTTGAAACTGTCACACTCCAATTTCAAGGGAAACCTCTCTTGTAGGTTTAGCTTGAAACTGTCATATATCACTTTCAAAGGAAACCTCTTCATTCAAGCTAAATACTATAAACAAACCTTAAAACCTCTAACATTCTTAATACAATACTAAAGTAAGACTCGATACAAGACGAAGTCGACAGACGCATGCACCAACAGACTCCCCCTCGAATGTTGATGAGTCTTAAGTGTCGAGTCTTCAACGTCTTCAGTCTTTATCAGTCTTTGGACTTTTAGGATCTCGATCTTGCACTAGCTTCACTCTTCTCAGAATCAAATTCCAGGCTTCTTGTATGTGTCTTCAGACCCCCCTTTCGATATGCTGGGATCGCAGTCTGGAATTCACTATCTGCATCCTTTAAATTAATCTTCATTCTAATCTGCACATACTCTACCCCACAATAAATTTTTTGATGATCATTTATAGAGCAAATTTTAAAATGATTCAACATTTATAGTCTTCGATGAACCACTTGCAGAAATATCAATTTCATTTTCAAAACAACACACTCTCCCAAACCATCTGTTCATCATGTTTAGCACTCAGAACTTTGAAAATTAGCTCTCAAATACCAGTTGTCGAAAATCTTTTTGTATTTTTCAAAATTTATGCTAAAACACACTGAAAATCTTTTTGGATTTAGAAATTTAAATGAAATGCAGTAACGAAATATTTACAAAAAATATTTTTGTGAGTTCGTGTAAGAGGATCATATCAGATTTTGACAAATCACAAGTACCGTTGAGCTTAGTTACACATTAAGAATTAAACAATTCACTTAGATTGCCGATATACTGGTCCACTTAAATTTTCACACAAATTTCAACTAATTCAGGATATGAGTTAGATGTTTTAAGAACTTAAACTCATTCATGTGTCCCACCTCTTGAATATACTCCCATATCCAGATCCCAATATTCAGTCTTACGGGTGAATATACCACATATGATATCTGTAAGGGAATAAATTATAGTGCGAGGGCCGTGAGAGCTCAGGTCGATCTTTCGATACGCAGAGAGATGACGGCTTCGACTTTTGGTGGGTCCCCTTTAGAGGATCTTTTGTATTACAACAGCAATGACTATCAATTTTATTGTTTCATCAATTTGCTGAGGGCTGCGCTATATTTCAAGCATGCGAAAAGTATTCTCCGGGGACTAGGTCAGAAATTTCTTTCAGCAGAAGTCCCGGGATAATACCCCGGATATCACTGAGTATAAAGACCTAGTATCTCAGAAAGAGGGACCTTTCAAACGAGATTTCAGGGGTTACCTATATATCCAAGTAGTGTTCCCCACGAAATAAGCAAGTTTGAATTTATGTTTATATCCCGAAAAAGCTTACTAAATGTGTAAAAACCTATCGGCATATCATCAGTGAAACTGTTTAACGCTATTTAAACATTACATTTCTTTAGCATACTATGACCGTCTACTGATTTACTATCATTTCCTCTTCTAGACACTAAAACTCATTTTTGATTTTATCATGTTTTTGCCTTTTTCAAATTTTCAAATGTTTTTGGATTTTCTGAAATTTTTACTCCCCCTATAATGCAAACTGTAACACCTGTGCCTCCACGGCCATCAAACAAATACCAAACCAATGAAATATTGTATTTCATACTTGGGATTTGTAAAAATATGTGTATCAATTGCACATATCAATTTTTGTTCAATTCCAAACTCTAAATCGCTTTCTGGAAGGTTATACGCGCACCGATGCGTAAATATAACCAGTTTAATGCAACAAACACTCCGGAATAGTGACATAGTCTTAACATACCTTAATTAACCTTTACATAACTTAGAAATAAGTTTTGAAGGCTTTGGTATGGCAAAAACAAGCTAATTCGCTTACAGGGACTAAATATGACAAACTACGAAAGTATGTCAATTTGAACTGTAACGAACATTCCGGAACATGACCATAAGTTAAACATACCATAAATATCCTTTATATAGCTTAGAAATAGGCTTTGAGGGGTTCGGTATGCTAAAATAAACTTTTGGGTCATTCAGGGACTAAAAGTGTCAAAAAGTGCACAAGTTTGCATTTTCGCGCATAACTTACGTTCTGAATACATCCGGACATCCAAAAATTTATGTAAGCATGACTACATTATATTTTATGGTTCGCCTTAAGAAAAATCCATTCGTCGCGTCATTTGGATCGTTTTTCGCGCTTGTGCGCATTCCGTCGTAATTAAGCGAACATCGCGATCGTACGGCCAAACGAACCGACATCCGAGATATTTTTGAACATGTTTTAAGTTCCCTATACTTTAACTTCATTTTAGAGCTTTGAAATGGGGTTAACGGGCCTTAAACGTGTCAAAAATGACCTAAATACAGTTCAGGGACCAAAAGTGTAAATCTGCCAAAGTACACCCATACGATGCGTATGGTGTTTATACCCTACGATGCGTATGGGGTGTTCTGACCAGATTCAGAGTTTTTAACAGCCTGTTTTCAGCAGATTTAACCACCACCACATGTTCTAAGTTGCTTAGTCACTAAGATAAGGAGCATATGTAGCTTCCATAAGGTTCCGACAAGTGTACGGGTTGGATCATGGCACGTTTTCCATGAAACGATCCTAACGGTTCGGGTATTCCTATAAATACCCAACCCACACAACCTCATTTTGCACAAGAATTCTGATTTGAGAGCTCTAAGTTGAAACCATTGTTTCATACCTGAGTTCTTGGATCGGGATTAGCATTCGGGGACCCTTCGTAAGTATTCTTTCGTTCTTTTCCTTATTTTTACTGCTTTTCGAGTCAGAAAGTCAAACTTTGTTTGACTTTCAGCGTTGACCAGTAATGGTCAATGCGAAGTTCGTTTGAACTTCGCAACGTGAGTGTAATCACGTTGGTTATAGTCCCTTGGGACTATGCCTACTGATTACCACGTTGTTTAGGGTCGTAGGGTAAGCGATCTAATAAATCGCTTATACCTTCGAACCCGACCCAGTTTGGTCGATCATTAGGATCCGACCAAACACATTAGGTGACCATAGTAGGTAGGGAATAACCTTCCGAGGTTATACCCTATGGTCACATCGTTTAAGTAGTTGTATGATAGGTAGTTTATATGCCTTAGGTAAATTACCAGAATACCCTTTTCATGTATAATTGGTAATTAAGCATATGTAACCTAAACTTTTGTCACATAACTGATTATGTAGCATGTTTAGGCATATAACACTTGTCATAGGACTAGTTAGGCGGTCCGAACGCGTTTCACGCGAACGACGCGTTAAAGTAGCATAAGCTACCTAAACGGGTCATAATGGGTCGTAAGCAGTTAGGTTAAGTTTCATTTATCATGTAGGCTTTGTTAAACCAAATGACACGAGTCTCTACACTCGTTTGGTTTACCAACCCTAATGCTACCCGATCTTCCGATCTAGGTCCGGTTAATTAACATAGTTACCTATATTAGGTGCCGTTTGATTCCGGGATCTCTAGCACTGTTTGGTGGTTATCTTTAGACAACTGAGCAATCTCAAGTGAGTACATAGACCCCTCTTTTACTGTTTTCCAAACTGTTTTGGGGTGGAACACATGTGCCTACTTGTTACTTTCATGCTTTCCTGTTTTCACATCATATACATGCTATGTTCGTTAGTACATTATAGTACATGATTTCATTACATTTTATGCTAGGTGTGCCCATTGTGTGCATTACTTGGTACATCGTTTTACATTTCATTTCATGCTAGGTGTGCCCACTGTGTGCATTACTTGGTATATCGTTTTACATTACATTTCATGCTAGGTGTGCCCATTGTGTGCATTACTTAGTACATTGTTTTACATGACATTTTATGCTAGGTGTGCCCATAGTGTGCATTACTTAGTACATTGTTTTACATCACATCACATCACATGCTATGTATGTTCATTTGTTGCATACTTAGTACAGATTCATTTCATCACATGCCTACATTTTGGTATGACATTTGGTTTGTTTACATGGGACAATACATTCATTAACATTAGCTACGCCGTTCGTTAGTAGGTAGTGGTACCATAGGAATTGACAACTCCCGTTCCGGACATCCCAGGGAAAGGGGACAGAAAGGAATGACCGAATTCGATGATATTTACACAGATAGACCTTTAATTTGTTTAAGGGTTTATCACCACAGTCGCAAGGCTTGGATGTATGCATTATAACAACACCGCATAAATGTTCATATTCAGTATAGCATGCATTTACACATTACATGATTGACCTTGATCATGCATTTACACATTACATGATTGACCTTGATCATGCATTTACACAAGACATAATATTGATTTAAACACAGTTTTACTTCAATACTTTGCTTTTGTGCATATGGTTTAGTTGAGACATTTCACTAGCCATACATGACATTTTGACATAGACATTTGACATAGACATTTCGACATAGACATTTTAACATGATTGACATTGATCATGCATTTACACAAAACATAACGTTGATTTAAACCAAGTTTTACTTCAATACTTTGTTTTTGTGCATTTCACCTATGGTTTAGTTGATGCGTTTTCACTAGCCATACATATCATTTAGGTTACACATTACATGATTTACATTGATCATGCATTTTGACATATTATTCAATACATTGACCATTGGATTAAACATAGACATTTTACATTGATTGGTTTGGTTTGATTAAGTGATTAAGTAATGATGCGTGTGTAATGTGATACAAGCATGGTGGATACGCCGCTGGTACTTCCTATATATAAGTGTTTGTATGGTATTACATATCGTAGCGTTATTTGAATCATTTCAATTTGAGATATATAACATTTTATACAAATAACATACTTTTCACAAGACATTGTTTTACAAACAACTTATCTTATACAAACTCATTTTACATGGTTATTCATTTAACCTGACATTTATTTATACATATCATCTGATCTTATCGTTTTTCAAATGATTTACAAAACAAAGCAAATAACAAGGTTCATGACTAAACATTTTCTCAAGCATAAGTCATGAAACCTATTTTCACAAAACCTATGTATCTCACCGGCATTTTTATGCTGACGTACCATATTTTCACATGTGTTTTTCAGGAAATGAAGCATAAGATGATCAAGATACACATAGGCTGACTTGGGCTTTAGTGACAATAAAAGATGCAAGACTAGTTAATTATGTTGTATTTCCTTGTTTGTTAAGACATTGTAACACTTCTATTGAATAAAACAAAATTTCAATTGCCATGGATTTGAAACATTAATTCTGTTACAACACTCCCCGATGTTTCCGCCACGTTTTGTATGTTCCACGTGGTCGGGGTGTGACAGAAAAGATGGTATCAGAGCCCATGGTTATAGGGAATTAGGTTATTAGTAATGCTTTGACCTAGTCTATAACCTTTCTAGGACCCTAACGCGAGTTTACTTGCGTTTAGTCATAAAACAATACTGTCACCTATCCTTAGGTGACAACCACAACAAGAACATAAATTTCAAAACCGCTTTGAAAACTAATCATCTGTTCTAGGATGATTGATTACAAGGTTTTGAACCCTCTGTTATATGGTTTTGAACCCCTTTGAATTTTCAAAATCTCAGCAAAGTTTTGGGTTTTAAATAATGTGAACACGTGCAAACTGGAAGGGTGAATGCCTGTATTCTGGGTTTTCTGTCTAGGCAAGCACTTCGTATACATCTCATCAGACGCGAGACCAGTTGTGCTTACCTGGGAATTCTTGGGATGAGTGTTCACTTATAGGCGAGCATGTCTTCGCGATACATTATTTTCGACCCATTTACTTTGATTTGTCACTGTGTGTCGTTTGTTGTTTTGTAGTAACAAACAAATGACCACTATCCTTGCTTTCATCAGATTTGTTTCATCTCATTCTTTTCGTCTAATTCTCTCTCTCGTTTCCTTTCATGTTCCCTCTTTCAGAATGCCTCCTCGACGCGAAAGCCAGATAGAGACTGCCGAGCTGGCAGAAATTATTGCGCAGCAGATGGCTGCTCAATTTCCAAATCTCTTTGCTCAATGGAACCAAGCCAACAATAACAACAACAACAATGTTCCATGCAAGTACAAGGATTTTAATCAGGCTAAACCACTCAAGTTTAGTGGTTCTGAAGGAGCGACTGGGCTTCTTCAGTGGTTCGAGAGCAGTGAGAATACTTTCCGCCATGTGCAGTGTCCGGATAATCGCAAAGTCGAGTTTGCTTCGAGCGTATTTCAGAAAAGGGCTTTGACATGGTGGAACGGGATTATGAGAGACAGGGGTGCAGAAGTTGCTCTTGCACAGACATGGGCTGAGCTTAGAGCCCTTATGATGAGGGAATTCTGTCCTCGTCATGAGCAGCGAGCTTTGGAGAAGGAATTTGATGATTTGAAGCAAGATAGTGGTGAGCACAGGACTTATACTGATCGGTTTGAAGAGTTGAGTCTGCTTTGTCCGACGATGGTTACCCCACTCGACAAGGCTATCGAGAGATACATCGACGGCCTACCCGACTCGGTACAAGACATCCTTACTGGTAGTAACCCTGCCACACTTCGTCAGGCAATCGAGTTATCAGCAACGCTGACTGAGTCGCAGATCAGGAAGAACAAGTTACACCGGAAGGGTGACAAGGGCAAGAAACAGTTGGCTGACAAGGGGGATAGCAAGAAGGGTCAAAACAAGAATGGAAAGGACTCTGGTTCTTCGAAGAGGGCAAAGAAGCATAAGGCTTCCCAAAACTATGCTGTCACTGCCCAAGCTAACCAGGCAGCTCCCAACCAACCCGCACAGCCTCCAGCGAAGAAACCCTATTCAGGGAATGCACCGTTGTGCAATAGATGCAACAGTCACCACCAGCCGCAACTTCCATGCCGTTTCTGTACTAACTGTGGGAAGTCAGGCCATCTTGCCAATTTTTGTCGGTCTGCTCAGAATCCCGCGGTTCAGAACCCGGCTCGACAAGTTGCTCAGCCTCTTGCTCAGCAACAGGGTCAAGCTGCACGACCACACTACCCACCTGGTGCCTGTTACAATTGTGGGGATCTGACCCACTACAGAAACCAATGCCCAAAGCTAGCTAATGCAAATCCGACCCACGGATGAGCATTTAGTTGAACAAAGGATGTTGCTGTCTTATGCCTTTGTTTCTTTTGTTTTCGTGTATTGTGAAACAATATGTCTCGTTCATAAATAAAAGTTGTTGTTCACAATTCTGATATACAAGTATAATTACATGCGTGTATGACTTTTCCTATGATACCTACATCAAAGAACTATGTACCTTACAAACTACTCTTGTGATTTCTCTCTTTCAAATGATTGCTCATGATTCCCTCGAAAATTTTAAGTACTCGTTTCACTCTAAGAAACAAAGTACAGAAAATTAAGTGACATTATGAGTAATCGTACTTTTCGCACATCTGTGCTTTTAAATCCTTGGTTAGATACCTAAGGGTATTTTCAAATCTCATACCCATTACGTTTCGATTTTTCAACATACACAGTACCAGTATTTCAAAAACAATCTTCGTGATCTCAAAACATTTCATATAGTTTGAAAACAATTTTTCTAGATGCATTGTCTATGTTATTTCAAAAACATTGGCCATGTTATCAAAACCAACCTTTCTAATTTCAAAATATTTCATATAGTCTGAAGACAATATTAACACAATACATTTTCTGATCAAGTGCATGATTTCGAAAAGCACCATTCATGTCTTTCAAAAACCTTATACATAATTTCAAAATTCATCTCGCATGATTTTAAAACATTTTTGTAAATATATCTATCTAATACACCTACTTTATTTCAAAATATTATATATAAGGTTTCAAAAACAATTTTTTTCCCATGCATAGTTTTCCAAATATATTTTCCTCACACATTTACTTAACCTTCAAATTCTGCTTCATATGTCGCCTTGACATATCTAGCATCTCAACCTCATAAGCATTTTACTTCATGTTTTGACTTAAGCACATCACGTGCAAGAATTCAAAGCATCTTCAACTTCTAAAATCCATATGGGATCTTTTTATCTCCATAATTAGACCCTTGTGGATGATCATCATATTCAAATCAGAGTCCTTAATTGGATTCCTTATGTACCTTAATTCGAACATTTCGGTTCTTTATAATTGAAATCGAATTTTCTCTTCAAAAATCTTTCTATCTTTATAGTTAGATTCTTGATAACGTTTAAAGTACTAAATGAAATCCGCTGAATGGATTCCTAGTGTGCTTTAAATGCATGTACGCAAGTAACAAGACAAATTAACAAACAATTTTGTGGTTATGTGACTATGTATTTACATATTTTGTGTTTTCATTTATACATTTTTGTGTTTTTGGTATACTCTGGATATTCGTTATCCAAATCCTCGTAGAATCTTTCATATCTTCATATGAGGGATTCATAGTAGGATATTCAAAAGGTACTACCTTAAATCCTTAATGGGCTTCTATGTAATAGTTAAGACCCTTGGATTATATTGTACCGCTCCATGATTCATAAGAGACCCTTTAGTGGTCTAATCAAAAAGATTGATTCACAATTTGGTTAAAGAACGACATTTAGTGATGTAGCTGGACAGACTCCTTGATAGTCTATTTAGATCATTTATTGATTTAATTAAAAGGACTCTATGGCGGTCTAGTCACACTCATCACAGGATTGTTCATTTGGTTTTCCCCTGCACATTATAAAATAGACTGTGTAAACTGTGCAAGGAATTGTCTGATTATGGACGCGTACATAATTATGAGATTCGGTGCACGGTAACCACAGTAAGATTTATTATGTGTAAGAACCGATAGTGACAACAATAACGAAATGAGAACGATGTAATGGAGGTACGGTGGACGCACCAATGATGCTTTATATACTTGTATATAAGTGTCCCTCTTACATTGCAAACATAATGTTATTAAGGTTACTAGAAGTTCAAGAACCTTAACCAATGTTGTTCGATCTTTTCAACTTCATGTTTTAAACTCTCACAAGTTTCCTCTAAAATAAATTTCGGGACGAAATTTCCTAAAGTAGGGGAGACTGTAACACCTGTGCCTCCACGGCCATCAAACAAATACCAAACCAATGAAATATTGTATTTCATACTTGGGATTTGTAAAAATATGTGTATCAATTGCACATATCAATTTTTGTTCAATTCCAAACTCTAAATCGCTTTCTGGAAGGTTATACGCGCACCGATGCGTAAATATAACCAGTTTAATGCAACAAACACTCCGGAATAGTGACATAGTCTTAACATACCTTAATTAACCTTTACATAACTTAGAAATAAGTTTTGAAGGCTTTGGTATGGCAAAAACAAGCTAATTCGCTTACAGGGACTAAATATGACAAACTGCGAAAGTATGTCAATTTGAACTGTAACGAACATTCCGGAACATGACCATAAGTTAAACATACCATAAATATCCTTTATATAGCTTAGAAATAGGCTTTGAGGGGTTCGGTATGCTAAAATAAACTTTTGGGTCATTCAGGGACTAAAAGTGTCAAAAAGTGCACAAGTTTGCATTTTCGCGCATAACTTACGTTCTGAATACATCCGGACATCCAAAAATTTATGTAAGCATGACTACATTATATTTTATGGTTCGCCTTAAGAAAAATCCATTCGTCGCGTCATTTGGATCGTTTTTCGCGCTTGTGCGCATTCCGTCGTAATTAAGCGAACATCGCGATCGTACGGCCAAACGAACCGAAATCCGAGATATTTTTGAACATGTTTTAAGTTCCCTATACTTTAACTTCATTTTAGAGCTTTGAAATGGGGTTAACGGGCCTTAAACGTGTCAAAAATGACCTAAATACAGTTCAGGGACCAAAAGTGTAAATCTGCCAAAGTACACCCATACGATGCGTATGGTGTTTATACCCTACGATGCGTATGGGGTGTTCTGACCAGATTCAGAGTTTTTAACAGCCTGTTTTCAGCAGATTTAACCACCACCACATGTTCTAAGTTGCTTAGTCACTAAGATAAGGAGCATATGTAGCTTCCATAAGGTTCCGACAAGTGTACGAGTTGGATCATGGCACGTTTTCCATGAAACGATCCTAACGGTTCGGGTATTCCTATAAATACCCAACCCACACAACCTCATTTTGCACAAGAATTCTGATTTGAGAGCTCTAAGTTGAAACCATTGTTTCATACCTGAGTTCTTGGATCGGGATTAGCATTCGGGGACCCTTCGTAAGTATTCTTTCGTTCTTTTCCTTATTTTTACTGCTTTTCGAGTCAGAAAGTCAAACTTTGTTTGACTTTCAGCGTTGACCAGTAATGGTCAATGCGAAGTTCGTTTGAACTTCGCAACGTGAGTGTAATCACATTGGTTATAGTCCCTTGGGACTATGCCTACTGATTACCACGTTGTTTAGGGTCGTAGGGTAAGCGATCTAATAAATCGCTTATACCTTCGAACCCGACCCAGTTTGGTCGATCATTAGGATCCGACCAAACACATTAGGTGACCATAGTAGGTAGGGAATAACCTTCCGAGGTTATACCCTATGGTCACATCGTTTAAGTAGTTGTATGATAGGTAGTTTATATGCCTTAGGTAAATTACCAGAATACCCTTTTCATGTATAATTGGTAATTAAGCATATGTAACCTAAACTTTTGTCACATAACTGATTATGTAACATGTTTAGGCATATAACACTTGTCATAGGACTAGTTAGGCAGTCCGAACGCGTTTCACGCGAACGACGCGTTAAAGTAGCATAAGCTACCTAAACGGGTCATAATGGGTCGTAAGCAGTTAGGTTAAGTTTCATTTAGCATGTAGGCTTTGTTAAACCAAATGACACGAGTCTCTACACTCGTTTGGTTTACCAACCCTAATGCTACCCGATCTTCCGATCTAGGTCCGGTTAATTAACATAGTTACCTATATTAGGTGCCGTTTGATTCCGGGATCTCTAGCACTGTTTGGTGGTTATCTTTAGACAACTGAGCAATCTCAAGTGAGTACATAGACCCCTCTTTTACTGTTTTCCAAACTGTTTTGGGGTGGAACACATGTGCCTACTTGTTACTTTCATGCTTTCCTGTTTTCACATCATATACATGCTATGTTCGTTAGTACATTATAGTACATGATTTCATTACATTTTATGCTAGGTGTGCCCATTGTGTGCATTACTTGGTACATCGTTTTACATTTCATTTCATGCTAGGTGTGCCCACTGTGTGCATTACTTGGTATATCGTTTTACATTACATTTCATGCTAGGTGTGCCCATTGTGTGCATTACTTAGTACATTGTTTTACATGACATTTTATGCTAGGTGTGCCCATAGTGTGCATTACTTAGTACATTGTTTTACATCACATCACATCACATGCTATGTATGTTCATTTGTTGCATACTTAGTACAGATTCATTTCATCACATGCCTACATTTTGGTATGACATTTGGTTTGTTTACATGGGACAATACATTCATTAACATTAGCTACGCCGTTCGTTAGTAGGTAGTGGTACCATAGGAATTGACAACTCCCGTTCCGGACATCCCAGGGAAAGGGGACAGAAAGGAATGACCGAATTCGATGATATTTACACAGATAGACCTTTAATTTGTTTAAGGGTTTATCACCACAGTCGCAAGGCTTGGATGTATGCATTATAACAACACCGCATAAATGTTCATATTCAGTATAGCATGCATTTACACATTACATGATTGACCTTGATCATGCATTTACACATTACATGATTGACCTTGATCATGCATTTACACAAGACATAATATTGATTTAAACACAGTTTTACTTCAATACTTTGCTTTTGTGCATATGGTTTAGTTGAGACATTTCACTAGCCATACATGACATTTTGACATAGACATTTGACATAGACATTTCGACATAGACATTTTAACATGATTGACATTGATCATGCATTTACACAAAACATAACGTTGATTTAAACCAAGTTTTACTTCAATACTTTGTTTTTGTGCATTTCACCTATGGTTTAGTTGATGCGTTTTCACTAGCCATACATATCATTTAGGTTACACATTACATGATTTACATTGATCATGCATTTTGACATATTATTCAATACATTGACCATTGGATTAAACATAGACATTTTACATTGATTGGTTTGGTTTGATTAAGTGATTAAGTAATGATGCGTGTGTAATGTGATACAAGCATGGTGGATACGCCGCTGGTACTTCCTATATATAAGTGTTTGTATGGTATTACATATCGTAGCGTTATTTGAATCATTTCAATTTGAGATATATAACATTTTATACAAATAACATACTTTTCACAAGACATTGTTTTACAAACAACTTATCTTATACAAACTCATTTTACATGGTTATTCATTTAACCTGACATTTATTTATACATATCATCTGATCTTATCGTTTTTCAAATGATTTACAAAACAAAGCAAATAACAAGGTTCATGACTAAACATTTTCTCAAGCATAAGTCATGAAACCTATTTTCACAAAACCTATGTATCTCACCGGCATTTTTATGCTGACGTACCATATTTTCACATGTGTTTTTCAGGAAATGAAGCATAAGATGATCAAGATACACATAGGCTGACTTGGGCTTTAGTGACAATAAAAGATGCAAGACTAGTTAATTATGTTGTATTTCCTTGTTTGTTAAGACATTGTAACACTTCTATTGAATAAAACAAAATTTCAATTGCCATGGATTTGAAACATTAATTCTGTTACAACACTCCCCGATGTTTCCGCCATGTTTTGTATGTTCCACGTGGTCGGGGTGTGACACAAACACATTTCAGGAAATTTGAAAACAAACTATACAGAAAGTGACAACTGATATCAAATCACCTCAATTCGCCATCCACTTGGCATAAACAATCAGAACTCCCCCTTTCACAAAACTATTTTCTCATTATGATTTCAAAACACTTAAGTTTGTTTTAACCAAAATGATTTTTCCGGAAAATAAGTTTTGTTGGTTTTACCACTTGTAAAGTTAGGGGTTCATCACATTGTTTTACATTCAACCACTTGTAGCAAATCAAGTACAACTTAATGTCCCTGATTTACCACTTGCATGTATGCAACCTCTGTACCTCTTGTAAAAATATTCACAACATTCAAGCCTATGTAGGAATAAACCTCTACACAAACCATTTTACCAATCAAGATGCCGATTCCTGCTTCGCACTTACCAACCTGGAAGCTCCGACAATTCACAATTTGTAAAATTTAACAAACTTTAAGATTCATTTAAACAATCAATTTTTAAGAAAGATGCCGATTCCTGATCCACGATTACAAACTTGGGATCTCCGGCAATTCACAATCTGTAAAATTTAACAAACTTTAAGATTCATTTAAACAATCAATTTTTAAGAAAGATGCCGATTCCTGATCCACGATTACAAACTTGGGATCTCCGGCAAGTCAGGTGTTTCATTGAAAGAAAATATCCACCCAAGCCTGACCAGCCTTGGGTGTTTTCAATTCAGAAGCAGTTGGGGTGTAAGTTGCTTTCTTTGTAGCATAAAACTCCTTTACCCCTTTTACTTTCCCTTCAACCATTTTTCCAAAAATCTTCTTAACTTTCCCATTAAACGCTTTCTCAACATCAAAGTTATCCTTCTCAGAATAACCCTGATTTGAGATTTCAGACTTTCCAGTTTTCCTTTTAAAATTTTCAGTCCTCAATGGTGGAAAGTTCTCATCATCCATTGAAGGAACTGAGTTTTCATCACTCTCATCAAACTGTGGCTCCTCTGATTTTGTGGAATCAGATTCATCGCCAGATTTTACATCAGATTTCTTAACAACCCATTTTTGGTTGTCAAGTTTAACACTTCGCCTGTAAAATCTCTTTGAACACTCACCAACTTCAAATATTGAATTTTTGAAAACTTTAAATTTTTCAGTTGGTGGTTCGGTTTTATCAACAATAACTTCTTTTAGTTTTCCAGAAACTCCCTGTTTTGTGTTTGTCGCTTTCGGGCAATTCCATCCAATGTGACCAGCTTCATTGCATCGAAAACAAGTTCTTGTCTCTTTCTTCACATAAGCTCCATTCTTTCTCTTCTCGGCAAGAAATTCTTGGTTAGATTGTTTCCAGAATGGGCTCTTTGCTTCTTCTTCATGGCTAGTTCCTGCAACATATGTCATTTTTGATTTATAATCTCGAACATATTTTTCATTTTTATAGTTTTCAGGTGGAATAAAACCAAGTCCTTTCTTTTTGTAGCTACGATTGTGGTTTGGTTTCTTTTGAAAACCAGAACCAGAATTGTAACACTTTTTCTTGTTCAAACGTTGTTGAACTCTTGAAGTGTATTTTTTAGGTTTTCCAGTAAGATTTAAATCTTTTATTTTAGAAATATTAATTTCTGTCATTTTGAAAACCTTTTTGATCATGTCAAAACGAACACTTCTTATTGGAAACTCTTTATCAAAATATAATTTGTCAGAATCATTCAAAGTGTATACAACTTCAAATGTTTCATCATTCAAATTAGATTTTGACAACAAAAATTCTTTACTATAAACCCGTTTTCCCGACGACTTTGAACTCTTTTCGGACGAACTCAAACTCCCAACTGACTGACACGAACTTTCGGACTCGGACTTTGACTCTGACTCCTCATCCTTATCCAACACCTGATCGACCACTCGTTTTATCAGTTCTGACTCATGATCTGTGTCGGACGCTGTGAAAGTGACGTCAATATTATCTGGTAAAACATCGGTTATCTCGGACTCCAACTTTATATTGACTGCCTTTTTTAGTTCTTCCTCGTTAGGTTTTCTAGACGAGTACCCTTCCCAAATCGGAGGCGGACACTTATTATAACAGACACCCTGTTTCTTACCAGTATCCTTCTTCTTCATTGTCTTTGTTTCTTCACCTTTAAACGCTTCAAATCCTTCAACTGTTGGATAAATTCTATCAATTATGTAGTCACAACCTTTGTAACTTTGCAGCAATCTTCTGATAATTTCATTCTCAGTTGCTTCACTATCCAACTCTTTCTTCCTCTTTGCACATTCTTCTATGTACAAGTTGATCTCTTTTTGCTTTGTCATCATGGTAGCATTCAACATCTTCAAAGCTTTCTCTCTTTCAGAGTTAGTCTTTTCCAGACTATTCACAGTTTTGTTCAATACATCATATGACTCTTTCAAATTTTTTACATCAAACAACAACTTTTCTTTCAACTTTTCTAACTCACTAAACCTCTCATCTTTTTCTATACATTGTTTACATGACTCTAAACAAGTAAGACAGGGTTTTGTGATTTCAACAATCTTCTCAACTTCAACTATCTTTTCAACTTCCACAATCTTCTCAACTTCAACTATCTTCTATCTATTTAGGTTTTATCTATAATATTTGCTCTGATACCACTTGTAGGATCGAGTTGCGACCCGAACGAGTCGTTCAGAAAAGATTTTATCAGTTTCAAAGGCGGAAACTAAGAAACTGACGTCGAAACAGCTTGCGTATCACTTTAAACACTGATTTGATTGATATTCTATCTATTACAATCAGTTTTCACACCAGCAGCACCTCGGTATGGAATCCACAAACTTTTCTCACTCACTTTGACTTCTTTCAATTCTTTTGCAGCTTTCTTCTCTTTCAGTTTCTTCAACTTTTCTGCAAAATAAAATTCAAAAGTGTCAGAAGATAAATGAGTTTTTCCCAAATTTATCTGCTCCATCTCTTCATCATCACTTGTTTCTGATGAACTGTTTTCTGATGAAACAGATCCTTCATCTTCACTTTTCTCTTCATCAGATAACACTTCCATCCATTCCTTCAACATTTTTGGCTTTTGAACAATATGTGAAATAAAAGCTTTAACATTAGGATCATCTGGAATGTACTTGTCCCAGCTAAAACCATCAGCCATTTTCTCATCATCTTGATCACAAATGCCAAAATAAGCTTTCCTGTTTGCATCCTCGATCATTCTTCCATGTGCCGTTTGTGGCTCCTTTTGTTGATGTGGTTGATGAGTGATTTGCTGATAAATGGATTTCCTATAATAATAATCTTTCCCAGACGACTCCTTTGCTCCTCTCGGCTCCTGATTCTTGCATTCTCTT
>JARYGA010009496.1:0-30851 GCA_030545235.1 Helianthus tuberosus | reverse complement strand
ACAGAGATCTTCAAACGAAATCACTTGTTGAGGTGAAATAACCTGCACGACAGTTTCAAGCGAAATAACAACACAAGCGAAATTAGAATCTTCAAACGAAATTAGGGATTTCGTTTGAACCGACCAAACGAAATTTAATTTCGTACGGAATTACAAACAAATTCAAACGAAATCACAACTTTGAAACGAAATTGTAATTTCGTATGGAATATCTCAAGCGAAATTATAATTCCGAGCGAAATTATAATTCCTTGCGAAATTATGCTGATGTCATCATTTCGGTCAAACTTTTGTCAAATTGATCAGGTTTTAGCTCGATTTTAGGTCCAATTCTCTCAAGGCTTTGTTAAAACACTGTTTCGCATATAATGTGTAAAATTCAAACCATTTTAACCGTGAAAAGTTGATTAATTTGAAAAAGAAGGTGTAGAAGTCAGAAATCTGATGAAATAAAGCTGAACTCTTCCTCCTGAGCTCTGATACCACTTGTAGGATCGTTGTGCGACCTGAATGAGTCGTTCAGAAGAGTTTATATCCGAATCTAAGGTGGAATTCAGAGAAACGGACTTGTTTACAGCTTGATTAAATTTAAATGTCTCTATTATTGATATAACAGTGATTTACAACCTGGAGACAATTCGGCAGCACTTCGTTACCGAATTAGAAAAAGTTACAAATGAAGATCACGACCTAGGTATTTATAGGGATGTAATTTCGCATGGAATTACCAAAGGTAATTTCGTGCGAAATACCAAGTGGTAATTTCGTGCGAAATACCAAGTGGTAATTTCGTGCGAAATACCAAGTGGTAATTTCGTGCGAAATAGCCTTTGGCTATTTCATGCGAAATTAGCTTTCCACTCTCAAATCCTAATTTTCTCGAACAACGAGCCCAGATCTATCATTCTAATTACAGTACTTGATGCAAGACGAAATCAACAGACATATTGCACTAACAATAAACTCGGAAGGTTATTCCCTATACAACTATGGTCACTAAACATGCTTGGTCGGATCCTAATGATCGACCAAACGGGTCGAGTTCGAAAGTCTAAGTGGTGGTTTAGACCGCTTGACTTACGACTCTAAACAAGCACTAAACAAAAAGTGATGAGCTAAACATGTTGAAACATGTTTAACTAAGTTAGAAAACAGGTTTTGATATCAAAACAAAGTGTTTTGATACCCAAGAGTAGTTTGGTTGCAAAATGCGCATAAATACGCATTTTGACCGAAACTACGACTCGTCACTACGCCTAGTCAATGTGGTAATCAGTAGGTATAGTCACAAGGGACTATAACCATCGTGATTACGCTCACGTTGCAAAGTTCAAAAGAACTTTGTGTTGATGAAAGACTGGTCAATGCAGAAAGTCAAACACTGTTTGACTTTCGTGCTCGAAAAGCAATAAAAGAACGAAAGAAGCTTACAAAGGGTCCAAGCTAGGGAGAACTTGATCTATAATACTCAGGTATGAAGCAATGGCCTCAACTTAGAGTATTAAAATGATCAAGGGTGCAGAAAATGGAGTGAAGGCATGGCTATATATAGTTTTCGTAAAACCGTTAGGATCGTTTCTTGCTAAGGAGGGAACAATCTAAGGCATACATGTGGGCTAGTGGTTTTAGAATACAAGGGGACATGAAATACTAGCAAAAACTAGCAGATGGTATCCCAAAACCATGGAAAAATTTCCTAAAAACAGCTGCCATGGCCAGATTCAATGTTTCTGTGCTGGCAGGCTGTCGCGCCCCACGTAGGAATAAGCACAGGCTTACGCGACCCGCCTGGACACTTTGGCAGATTGACAATTTCAGTCCCTGCAGCCTAGAAACTTGTGTTTTGATGCATTTTTGACACTTTTAAGCCCCGTTAACCCCATTCGAAGCTCTAAAATGAAGTTAAAGTATATGGAACTTAAAATATTCTCAAAAACATCTCGGATGTCAGTTCGTTTGGTCGTACGGTTGCGTTATTCGGTTAATTACGACGGAAGTCGTAACGAACGCAAAAACGATCCAAATTAAGCGACGAGTGGAATTTTATCATGCCAATCACTAAAATAAAATATTTTAATGATTACATAAATTTTGGATGTCCGGATATATTCAGAACGTAAGATATGCGCGAAAATGTAAACTTATGCACTTTTTGACGCTTTTAGTCCTTATTGATCAAATAAGTTTATTTTAGCATACCGAACCCCTCAAAACCTGTTTCTACGCTATGTAAAGGATATTTAAGGTATGTTTAACTTATGATCAAGTTCCGGAATGTTCGTTACTGAAAAATCGACATACTTTCGCAGTTTGACACAAATAGTCCCTACGATCGAATAGACTTATTTTCAACACACCAAACCATCCAAAACTTATTTCTAAGTTATGTGAAGGTTATTTAAGGTATGTTAAGCCTATGTCGCTATTCTAGATTGTTTTTCGCATTAAACTGACTGCGTTTACGCATCAGTTTGCGTATAACTTTCCAGAAAGCGATTTAAAGCTCGAAATCGGAATCGAATCAAATCGTAAAATCATCAAACACAAATACACACATAATAACGCCAAAACTCATTGTTTTATTAATAATTGACATTGTTTTACATTATACAACGATTACAGAGCACAGTTGTCACAGTTTTTCATTTCTAAGATTAGGTTTTCAATATAACAAACTCAAGAAATTTGGTGTACGTTTATAAAATAATCAAACCATTCGCGTAGGATAACCCTAGATACATGTTAATCCGAAGCCTAGGTGTGATTCTTTATCATACATTTTTTACAAATCCATTTTAATCACCATTTATTCATAATTCTAGTTGAAATTGTTAGCTTATTTCACGAAAAACCAATTGGAATCATTTCATTGATTCACTACAAACTCATTTTGGTTTGACACTCTTCTTACCACTAGCTATATAACTAATGGTATTACGGATCACTTTTAACCGCTATCTTTGAGACTTTGACTAGACACTCGACATCTAATCAATGCCCCCTCTATTTATGCATGTTTCATTACTCTTTGAGTCTCATCTTGTTGTGGATGCTAAAAGCGTGCTTAGTTGCCTTAAATCTTCCCCAACATGTTTTGGATGCTCTTTGTGGAGAAGTGTCAGCGATCGTCATCGGGTTGCTCATGGCTATTTCTGAAGTTGTCAAATTTTGTTAAAAGGGAGGTGTTGTAGGGCCTTGGCAAAGTTTGTTGGATCCACCCCCTCACACCATTACTTAACCGGCAACTGGATTAGGCTTATTGTTGTGGGTGCGATTTAGATGAGGCTGGTCTCTAATGTTGGTATGAGAGGTTCGGTGATTATTAGTTTGGAAAGGGAGTTCCCAGCGGGAGAGAGGTTGTGCTCTAAAGTGTGAACAAGTTTTTAAATGAGTTCCACTCGGATGGGTCGTTTGATATACTTATCATCGATTTCTCTAATGTCTTCAACTTGGTGGATGAGACGGTCCTATTGCATGAGGTTTGGACCCAATGCCCATCCATGTCCCAATGGGTTTTTTATATATATAGGCAAGTAGGTTGGTTATACGTGGGACATGATTCTATATGGTTCACCACTTGAGTTCAACAGGGGCACCATTTGGTGTCTCTCCTTTATGCCTTAGTTTTGCATCCCCTTATTTACAGTGTACGAGATAGTTGTAAATAACTCTTTCATGCTTGGTACCTAGATGATGGTATGGTTATCAAAGACGCTAAAGAGATGGCTAAAGCTTTAGATATAATCAGGTTTGAGGGTCATGTTTGGGACTTGAACTTAACATCAAGAAAACAAAAGTATTTGTATTTCCATGCAATGGAGTCTTGGTGTAGGAGAGTTTGTTTCCTCTCGGGATTGGAAGGCTGGTGGTGGGTGTGAAACTCCTCAAGGAGGTCGTTAGCCAGGATGCGGGTTTCAACACTAGTTTGGCTGTGAAAAGGGCATCTTGTACAATGGATCTGATGAGTTGTCTTCCATGTCTACAGGACCCTTAATGCAAGCCCCCTTAGCTCCGCTCATGTATGGGTGTTGCAAAGTTGTTGTTTGTCCTTAAAACGGGCCAGCATATGTATTTACGGGAAACTGTTTCTATTTTTTACTAGAGCCTTAGGAGGGCGATCGAGGATATTGTGGTTTGTGGGGTTCGTTTTTTGGGGATCTTCAATGGAGGTTGGCATCTTCTCTGGCTCGTTTTGGGGTTTGCATTTATTTTCGGCTGATGATGTATCTACAAATGCTTTTGTGGCCTCGAGGGCACAATCTTGGAGTTTGCAAGACAACATTCTTAGGGGTTGTGGTATTAATGGGTTAGACTCTGATTACGGGTGTGCGTAGGATTTCTTGCACAAGTCGATTCCTAGTTTTGTTTTGATCTTGGTGGTTTCTCATATAAGAACACCGCTCCCTTAAGGCCATGCTACTTTGGGGAGTTTGGGATAGAAGTTTTATGTACCCCGTCACCAAAAAACCAGCGTTTGAATGTCTCTAGGCCCCTCATGCTAGAGATTTGATCAGAGTCATCCTCAATGGGCCAACATGTGTCTGTCGAACTACCGGGCTATCCTTAAGTACCGACTAATGCACTTTGTTTCCAACACATGAGCCCTGCCTAGTTTGCCTTAAGGTTTGTTTGCATTATTTTGGGAAGCATGCAATTCATTGCAAGGAGTTATATGTTTTAAATACATGCATGATCCGGTTAGAGATGTTCTAAGTAATGTTCTAAGAGTGGAGGGGGCGGTGCCCCTCGGGTTGGGTTTCTGGGTTCTAACCCGCAACGGTTACACCGCCGCCAACTACTCGGGTAAGGCAAGCGGGTTGGGTTTGAGGGTAGAGGAAGCCGTGTGTGGGAACATTTTTTTTTATCATTCAACGATCTAATGACCATTACAAACATATAAAAAAAATCTTTAAATAATCAACTATAAATGCAAATGATTTTCACACTTCACCACACTTTAATTTTACAAACAAAAGTTTCTTTGAAATGGTAACGGCGGGTGGACCGAAGAAGAGAAAGTAACATTGGTTAGTGCTTCGTTAAGTCTTGCCGAGAACAGGATTTGCGGATCGTGTCAGATATGGCCTGAAGTCCTTGAACCGTTCCAATAAAATATGGGTGAAAAAAACGCAAGGTATACGAGATTCATTCAAGGTTGCGGATAATCCAAAGGCAGGGTATAAACTTTGACCCACTTTTTAACGAGGCAATGAACATGGACGAAGTGCAAAATGAAGAAGAAGCGATTAAGGTGGCCCTTCGTAAGTATGAGCCAAAACAATTTAATCACGTTGAGGCATGAAAAATTGTTTACTATATTTTATTACAGAAAAACTAAATAAATAAGAAGTTCTATGTTAGTTGAAAGGAGTGTTGCAGGTGATTTTGTGATGTTAGGGTAGTTTAGAGTAAAAATGACGTGTCACCCCAGTATTGGAGGGGACTAGGATAGATGAGAGGAGTGCCATTTCCACCCTAAAACGGGCATGGATTACTGCTAAAAAGGAGGCGCACGTGAACTTTCTGACGGGTTCATTTGAAAGAGGATCTACCCTGCGGCCAACTAATATTCTTGTGTTTGGAAGGATAGGGGAAGCACGGCTGTGTGGACCTTAGAAGAGCGTCCTTGTTGTTGGGCTTAGGGACAATGGATATATTGCAACCAAGATTGCGTTGATTGCATGGAAAACGGAACCATACATTTTTTTTTGTTTAATGACGGTATTTTATGATATTTTTAGTTTTTATTAATTTAATTTATTTATTGTTCTCGTATAAGAAATAAAAAAAATATTAACATTTAATTGCAATAATAAAATTTGACTAAATAATAATCTACAAATAGTAAGTACATGAAAAAAAATGTGTTGTTGAATATTCCAATATCTCAATCCGGACAACCACTACAATTCAACGCGCATGTGAATGAACTTTCTACTTATCCAACTTTATGGATTGCATTATACTCATGAATTTAAGACACTTTCAATTTTTTTTAAAGGAAAATTTCATTAACACAAACAAACCAACCTCACAACTAGGCGGCCAGACACAACAAAACTACATAATTACAAACTTACACCAATCTTTCCATGAGACATTCCTATTTTTCGATCTAACATTGTACCAAAGAAACCCAACCGATTTAACTTCACTAATAATTTTCTCCACCTTACCGTTATGTTGTTGAACTTCGCCCCGTTTCTAGCTCTCCAAATACTCCAGCACCCTATTTGAATAATACCTTTTAACACCTTTTTTTAATTCCACTTAAACCGACGTGATCATGGATTTCCAGCAAATCTCTAAACGAGAATAAGAAAATATTCGGAATCTTACACCAGGCACTCTGATATGATTCCATAACAAACACGCAATCAGACAAGCACAGAAAAGATGTTCCTTTGTCTCATCAATTTCACCGCACAAACAACAATTCGGATCTGCCATGTTCATGTTCCTTTTCTTTAAGACTTCCACAGTCGCGATTCTATTCATCTCTGCCCGCCAAATAAAAATATTGCATTTCATCGGAATCCACTTGCACCATTCTGAAACATAATTACTAGTAACAACCATGTTAATTGTCGAGAAGATCCTTAACCGCCGCCACACTGAAGTCATTCCGATCCATTTCCATTTATCATTCTCGTTATTCAGATCAATTCCACCAATTCGTCGACCTCCCTGCTGGCTGAAATAGGCTGAATCCACTCCCACACATACCGATCACCTAAAACATTACCCTTGATCCTGTTGCTAACTTTACATCTTTTGTTAACTTCTTTTTTGAAAAGATGAGGACAAACATCTTTTAGGGATTCGTTACAAATCCACGGATCAATCCAAAACATTGTATTCTTACCATTCCTGACGTTACTCATGAAAAACCTTCTCAAAGGGATGCCATCAATATGAACATTAGATAAACATTTAGCGATATTGCACCAAACTCCACCCATTGTCAATCTGGCCGGTATGAAACCCCACCCGGATATTGTCGTATGAATAGCATCTCTCACCTTGGTTCACATACATACATACATACATACATACATACATACATACATACGCCAATTAATTATTCATTCACCAAGCAAGAGTTTAAATACAATTACAAAGAGATAAAATAGTTAACCCTAAGTAATTAAAAGATACGGCCCAACCCATATCCATTAAGTAATGATGTAGCAACTGCGAGAATTGCTAAAGGAAATATGAAACAACCATGCACGATGAATAAAAAACGATTAATTATACCGGCCTAACGTATTTGAAGGCCCTTTTGAAGTGATCCTTTCTACGATTCGATATATTAGTAAACTTATAAAAACTATTATAGAACTAAAGATGTTAGGCTAAATAGCAATCAGATTAAATTATCAAAATGCCTAGATTATCAATTGCAATGAAACAATCAGATTATCATAATGCATAGTGCCTAGATTATCAAAAACAATGATTTTTTTTTATCATAAATCAGAATATGAAAATAGAAAAGAAATCAGGTCTACAGGGCCTATTAAAAAAACACTGCCTAGATTATCAATAACAATGAAAAAAAAGTATCATAATCAGATTATGAAAAATGAAATAATCAATAACAATGAATTTTTTTTAATCATAAATCAGATTATGAAAAAAGAAATGAAATCGGACCCGTTAAAAAAACACTGCCTAGATTATCAATAATAATGAAAAAAAGTTATCATAAATCAGATTATGAAAAAAGAAATAAAATCAGGCTTACAGGGCCATTTTAAAAAACAAATAAAATGTAGATATCGCTATAGTATGGATTTGAACTAAAGTCTACAGAGAAAACAAAAGCTTTTTTACAACTAGACTACAATATCTATGTAACTTAGTAAAGAGATTATATATATTAATATCCGCATTAAATCAATATATGTTTATTTTTAAACAAAGGCCCAAAAGTTTTTAGTGCATAAAGCCCTTGCTTCACGACCCTTGGGCCGGCCCTACATACTTGAATGAGAATATGAACCGTTTCCTTTTTTTTAAACTTAGTATACTATGGATAAATTAAAGAAAAAAAAAAACCATGTTTAGCAAGACTCTAACTGCCGTCTTTTACAAAAGAAGTGAAACGCTAAACCACTATACCGAGCATGAAATTTGGTTAACACATTAGTGTCAACCTCTAAAAAAGTTTTGTGTCAACTGATCACTTTGTTTAGACCGAATCATCACTTTTAGGGCCCTCGGGGATAACGGGTCTCGGCCGGGGGTGCGGCTCGCCACCCCAAGGCTGGCCTTGCCAATCAACTAAAGATCCACTTATAGGTCAGGATATAATAAGAAGCATGTTTTAAGTTGGAAGGTTAGAAAATAATCTTAACCATCCATTAAGTAAATAAAGGAATTAGATTAAATGGGTTGAATTGATCAAAGTGGGAGGCGCATGAGTTTTCATTAAAGGTATTTAGTTCATTCAAAATAATACTTTCTCTCACCTACAATTCTCCTCGTTTTTTAAACGTTAATCATTCTTTCATACGACATTATTTTTTTATAAAAATTACACCATAAAAACGAACGTTTTTTATCTTTAAAACGAGTATACTATTGATATACTTTGGAAAAAAAAATGGAAAACCCAGATGCGTAAAACACAATGGACTAAAAACACAAAAAAAAATAGTTTTTTTATTAAAACGCAATGAACAAAAAAAACATTTCCTAAAACGCAATGGACTAAAATAACAAAAAAATGTGTTTTTCCTAAAATGCAATAAAATAAAACACAAAAAAAAATGTGTTTTTCTAAAACGCAATAGATTAAAAACACAAAAAAAAAAATGTGTTTTTTCTAAAACGCAATAGACAAAAAAATATGTTTTTTTTTTCTAAAACACAATGGAACAAAAACACAAAAAAAATATGTTTTTTTCTTTTCTAAAACGCAATAGACTAAAAAGAAAAAAAATGTGTGTTTTTTTTTTTTAAACGCAATTCTAAAACCCAAAAGCAATGTCTGACGAAATTATTCAAATTTCTTACACAAATCGAAGCCGATTTCTTAAGATTTCTTTAACGATTGATGAAATTTGAATGCTAGAAACACCGATCAACCAACGATTGAATCGAACGAATGGAGTGATTCGCTTCAAAATCCCCCTGAGAAAAAAATGAGAAATTTTATAAAATCAAACTCGGTTTCTTTAAAAAAAAGTTGAAGAACACGTTGATTTAGTGTTTGAATCATTGATTGATGAAGAAAATCGCAATGTAATGTAGTGATTATGAAGAGGAAAAGTGAAGAAAATGTTGAAAATGGTGGGTTTTGAAAGTGTTTTGAAGATGCATGGAAAGAGAAAGAGAGTAGATGATATGATATTGACTAAATGCCCTACCTATGTTTTTGTTTTGTTGAATCATTTTATCAAGTATTTGGTTTGCATCTTCAAACCTTTTAATATTAAACAAAGTAAAAGATTTCAAATCTAATACATATAACAACCAATGTATGGAAATCACATCCAATGTCAAGGCCGGACATCACTTTATGAAGAAAAAAGGTTACGAGGTCCATGTTTAGTTTATAATTATATGGTTATCTAGTTGGTGTAAGATTAAATATATTATGTTTTAATATTTAATCTAGTAGGTATTATAATCATTTACATAATATAGATTAAAATATATAACAACCTATTAAATAATTAGTTGGTAATTGTTGATGGACCATATTACCCTTATTAACTAATTAGGTTTCCTCTTGGGTTACACACTTAGACACATAACCTAATAATCATAACATCATAATCGACCTCCTCTCCATAGCCGATCTCCCTTGTTTCATAATCACCATCATTAGTCAACACCCTAAGGAGGAACCAGATCACCTTGACAAAGATGTCGAACTCCATGGTTTCTTCCATCACTGGATTCTCCACTGCACTGTCTGCAGTGACAGGTATGTTTTCATGTTTTCCCTTAAGTTTAAACAGAACCGTTCAACATGTGGTATCAGAGCATATGTTGATTAGTCGGTTCTGTTATGCATCCATAAATCTGGAATAAAACTGGAAAACTGAATTGAAAACCCTAATAAAATTTGGTTTCTGTCATCCGAGATGCCATTCCGGATCCATCTCGGATCATGTGCTCATTCCTATGTTACTTTTCCGAAATCGGAATGTTCAAAAATATGTTTAAATGTGTAATAAATTCCAGATTTCGGATGAATGTTTGAATATTTTATTTTTAGGGTTCATCATAAGTTCATGATTAAATTCGAAAAATTCCCTTAGTTTTGGAATGAATTTAGAATTTTTGGGTGTTTGTTCCTGTTTGATTTATTTTTATCAAATTAGAATTTTCGAAATCTGTTATTTTATTAATGGATATAATTTCGAAATCAATAGATAAATATAATTAGCAATTAAACAGGAAACTCAATCCCATAATTCCTGAAATTTCGGATTCAAAACTTATCAATTATTAACTGCCAAAATTAAGGATTTGACAGGTTGAGGAACCCATTTCGGATGATCATTTCGGACCTCATTTCGGACTAAGCGTCCATTACGGATCAACATCTGCCTGATCATTACGGACCATCACGGATCATTTCGGACTAAGCTTCAATTTCGGACCATAACGGATCATTTCGGACTAAGCATTATCATCATGGAATCATCCGCAATCGTTCGTCTTGGACACATCCGAAATCATCCGACTTACGCTTCTTGAACACATCCGAAATCATTCGAAATCACTCATCTCGGACAATCCGAGATCATTCGAAATCATTCATTTCGGATGAATCCAAGACATAAACCATCCGAAATCATGAGTGTTCATAAAATGTCTAGACTTGTCCGAAATCCCATTACTTTATTAAGCAGTTAATATGAACTAAAATTTGGCTCGGGGCTCCGCCCCGAACCCCGTGCGGGTGGTTTGCTATTAAATAAATGGTTTTTGTAAATACTTAGTTAATTAATCAGAATCAGATAATGTTTTACAAAACCAAAATAGCTTAACTTGAATGAGCTTCTGATGTACCATTTCTGGGCAAAGCTGATTTGATACATCTACTTATCGTTCAAGTAATATGAAAGCTATGTTAAGTGTGCATCATAAACATGAATGTCTTAATATCTGGCCAAAGCTGATTTAATTCCTTCATAGATGGCATACTTAACAAGTGCATAACTAAAGTGATTGTCTCAATTTCTGGCCAAAGCTGATTTGTCACAAACACTTTGCACACATGCTTAAATGATTACACTTCTGGCCAAAGCTGATTTGTCTTCGTTTAAGTAGAATTTTAACTAAGTCTATTATTTTGATGTTAGTAATAGACAATATCACAGCTTCATAATTAAAATGGTCATTATTTATGCCTGCCTTAGTATTACGTGCCCTTAGATCACATTAGAACTTCTTCCTTAGTATCATAACTTGCTCATCTTATTTCCACTATCAGCACCCAATTGTGGGATTCCACCTTTGACTGGTGATAACTTTGCTGCATGGAAGGATGCTCTCATGCTCACGCTTGGGCTGCTGGATTTTGATTATGCCTTAAGAGAGGATAAGCCACCGGACCTTACTACTCAAAGTACTGCTGCTGAGCAGTTGACTCATGAAAAGTGGACTAGGTGTAACCACATGTCTCTCATGTTCATGAAGCAGTTCATCAGCAATGCAATCAGAGGAGCTATTCCTGATTCTGAAGATGCTAAAACCTACTTGGCTTCTGTGGAGGCGCATTTCAAGGGGACGTCTAAAGCACATGCTAGTACTCTTATTCTCAAGCTGGTGACAACTAAGTATGATAGGAGGAGCGGCATTCGCGAGCACATCATGATGATGAATGACATGGCCAATTAGCTGAAGGGGCTGGAAATGGAAATCAGTGATGGTTTCCTCGTTCATTTCATCATTACTTCTCTTCCTTCGTCCTTTGAAGCATTCAAGATCAATTACAACACTCAGAAGGACATATGGACGATGAGTGAGCTTGTCGCTATGTGCGTACAGGAGGAAGAGCGTATGAGGATGGATCGCACTACTGATGTTGCTAACTTCACCACCTCCAACTCTAAGAAAAGGAAGAAAAATCATCAGAGGAAGGATGCTTCAAAAGTCCAAAGGCCAAATCCTAATACAAGTGCACCTTCCAGCTCTAAGAACTCCTTAGGCAGAATCCACCGCAAGTTCCGTAAAAAGGCAGGACATATGCAGAAGGAATGCCCTGATTTTAAGGAGAGGCTGGCTAAGAAAGGTAACAATTATTTTATGATACTTGAGTCCTATAATTTAAGTGTTCCTGCTAATTCTTGGTGGTTTGATTATGGTTCTATGGTTCATGTTACCAATTCAACTCAGGGATTCCTTACAATCCGGAAGCTGGAAAGAAACCAAAGAACGCTTAAGGTTGGGGATGATCGAGAATTAGAAGTGAAGGCCATTGGAACATTACAATTATTTATGAAAACTGGTTTATGTATTAAACTTTATGATACGTTATATGTTCCTGAGGTAACTCGGAACCTTGTATCATGACCAAAGTTAGACATGGACGGTTTTATTGTTTCCCATGGTCATCGCAAACTCTCTATCCTCTATGATTCTGTTCTTTATGGTACTGGTATTCTGGATGGTGGTCTCTATAGATTAGAACTTGATGATAATTTTTCCAAATCTTTGTAGTCATATAACTGTTTTGGTCAAAAATCAAGCAATGACAATGTAACCAAACTTTTTGTTGTGAGGTATGATGCTTGAATTGATGAACAACAATAAGGATCACTATGAAGTGTAATGAACAAATGACACGAAGATTTATACGGGGAAAAAGCCCTTGATCAAGAGTTGATCTCCGGCACAAAAAACCACGGGTGATGGAAACTACCGATCACCAACTCAAATTAAACAAACAATCTGTTACAACTTCGGATGATAGCGAGCTAAGTACAAGGATCACTATAGTGTATCGTGTAGAAATGTATGAAAAATGCTAAGTGTTTTGTCGAGAGCCGGTGAGAGCGGTTGTATGAGTGCGTGTGTAGCAAAAAATAGCTAAGTGTCTCTAAAATAGCTCGCTACCCCTTTAAAAATAGAAAATATCAAGCCTAACTAACATTCCGCAAATGGTGCAAGTCCTCCACGACTCCACAACGTCTATTTCTGACCAAGCACGTGCGGAATAGACTGAGAATATTCTCCAGGAATGTCGCCAAGACTAAGTCCAAGTTGATATTCCTGCAAGACATTTACGAATTCAAAGTAGACAATCGTTAGTACCGGGATCCTTATAGTGATCCATGATCCTGATCCTGCAACACTTCTGAGGATCACTACTTCAGACAGAATTGAGGATCACTAAATCCAACAGTAAATAAGGATCACTGGTCATTTAGAAATCCACCCCTAACAATTGCCCCCAAAATATAAGGAGTAAATATGTAAATAAATGAGTTATATTTTGTCGATCTTATCTGCATTTAACCAACGGATAACTAGCCGTTATAAGCGGACTAGCCGTTACGATCATGGCGTCAGTGAGGTGATTATCCTGCATAATCATCATTATAAATAGGAGTTAGAGATAGGGATCGATTAGCATTCAAATTCAAGAGAAATCCCTTTAAATTCTCATCTGACGATCAAGCAGGTAACTCTTTTCCTTTTCTTCCTTTACGTTTTCTTCCTCCGTTCATCTTTCTTTACCTTCTTCAAATCAAGATGATGCTGAATTCCTCACCAGCCAAGGATCATAAGAAGGAAAGTCCTCTCAAGAGCCAGGGGATCCTCGAAGATTCGGTGAAAGAAATATGCTGTTTCTCTGATCCACAAATAGATAAAATCCGCCACTGTTTTCCGGCAAATACTGTTTTCAAACCATTTGTTCCCACCGTTTTAAGCGATTATGTCTCTGAAACTTGGGTAGCTTTCCCAGTCACATCTTTCACAATAGGATATTCCTATCCCTTTCCAGACTTTACCCAATCCTTTTTCTCCCTCACCGGCATCTCCTATATTCAAGCTATGCCAATGATCTGGAGGGTCTTGTATACCCTTGAAAGGATCATTGAGCAAGAAGGAATTGACTTGGGAATGTCAGAATTAACCGAGATGTATGACCTTACCACATTTGGATTCCACCGATATCTATTCAAGCGTAAACCCGGAAAAGAACATCCCATCTTTAGAGCTACTAAAAATGATATCAACTGGAAACGGCGGTTCTTCTTCGTCAGAAGGGATTCTATCCCGGATGGCCAGGATTTGCCAAAGGAATGGAGCACTCATGGTAGGATAGGAGGATCCTTAGAAGGATCACTAAGTAAGCTCATTCTGATATTGATTACTAATATGCTTTTGTTTCTTTTTGTACAGCTATCACATTCTCGCATATTATTCCTTCAGCTGCCACCAAGGGCAGACTTGCTGCCTTTAGAAAGCTTGATCCTGAAACAAGATCATTCAAGACAATCACCCAGGATTCACAAGAGGTATCCTCAGGCTCTGTCACCATGTCAAGTAAGTATCCTGTTCTTTTTATATTCAAATGTTTAAATAAATAGTTATATATGAATAGAATTAGGACACTTATCTGTTTTGGGTGTGTAGGCGCTGGAAAATCATCAAGATCCGCTTCCAAATTTAGTGTCACTGAGCTTGACACCGTCCGATCCTCCAAGAAGAAGCTTCTTGCCAGCCCAACTGCTTCGATCCCCAAGGCACCCGCTAAAGGAAAGGGTGGCAAGAAAAGAAAAGCCTCCAAAGCTGAGGATCTGCAAGGTCTGCCCCTGATCCGCCACCAGTTCCTTGAATACTTCAACGAGGTAAGGATCCTTGTCCCTGCTTTAGGTATCCAGCTTATTTGAGGATCACTTGTTCTTAAACTGTTCTTTATCTTCTTTGCAGAAATTTGCTGAGATTGAAGACTACGTTGGGCACGTCGAGGAGCAGGACAAGAAGATTACCGACCTCCAACAAGTCGCATTGCTTAAGGATCTCAAGATTGCTGACCTCCAAAAAGATCTCAAAGATGCCAAAGCTCAGACAGCTACAATCCTGATTAATTTTGATTATGAGAAGAGTGAGATCACGGAGGATGCTAAAGTCTCCGCTGCCATAGCCATGTACAAGACCAAGCTACAAATGGCCCAAGAAGCTCAGGATCCTGCCTTTGACAGGAGCAACTGGGATATGGAAGGCTGGAAGGCAAGGCTGGCTGAACTGGAAGATGAGGATGAGGCTGATGAGGTTCTGGCAATTGAGGCTAGTGGTAGTGGCAAGGATCATGGTGGTGAAGCTAGTGGAGCTGGAGATGGTGATGCAGCGAAGGTGTAGGCTGCAACAATGGGCGATGATGGACATTTCTAGACGTAGCCGGAGCCCATTTTTTTTAGTTTGGTTATGGTTTTTTTGTTTTGATGATGTTTTGATAAACAATGGTTGGTCTGTACTTGAACAATAGTAATTAGGGTTGAGGATCATGGATGATCCTTTGAACAATAGGTAGGATTACAAATGGTGGAGGGATCCTCTGTTTGGGGGATGAAGCCATTGTGATCCTGCCGTCTTTAATTTCCTACACTTGTTAGACCTACAAAAAATGGACACCCTTTGCCAACCCATGTGGACGGGCCACGTTTTGCTGGTAGAAACGTGGGTTGGCAATTTTGACAACCTTAAAAGGGTTTAAGCTTTTGTGAATAAAATGACTTTAACTTTTTGGCTATATCCTGTGTTGATATCCTTATTGTTATTTTATTTTTCAATCTATTGTGATGTTCATGTCGTTTAAACTTATCAAGTAAGGAAAAAATTTAAAAAATATCCCTTAAGAGTTAAGGATATGATCAAGGATCACATAAAAAATAATTTAAGGATCATAATTTCAGTTGTCTAAGGATAAGTGTCGCTTAAATACATAATGAATAAAATCAAAACAGTTTAGGATCATACCTGAGAACCCAAGTTAGGATCTTATCCTTCAACACTTAAAATTAGGATAACCCAAGATACAAACCTTAGTTGAAAGTAAGGGTCAAGAATCTTTGGCCATTTATCTTCACAAACCTGAAATAAGATATTACTTGGAACTGAGCCAATATAAGATGAATGTTAGTGACTGGGGACAAGCCCAACAATTCTGGGGACAAGCCCAATATACTGGGGACAAGCCCAATATACTGGGGACAAGCCCAAAGGATAACTGGGGACAAGCCCAAAGGATAACTGGGGACAAGCCCAAAGGATCGTATGTAAACTGGAGTATGGCCCTTACTGGCGACTATCCAAACTTAGTGACATGAAAATGCCAAAACCTTAGCTAACGTGAAAACGTTAGAAACCTTAGGAACAGATGTATGGTACGTCTACCATTATACGTAGGATCCTAAATATAGCCAGTACAACGAAATTGTCAGCCCCTAAAGCGGGTACTGGTCCCATTGCCATGAACTATACCAGGATCATCGTGCGCTACTGGCGAAACTGGGGACAGGCCCAAACTGGGGACTAGCCCAAACAACTGGATACTTCTGTGGATACTCAACGCTTAGTTAAAGATACATGAACCTTCAAAAGTCAGAATCAAGTAAAAAGAGGATAAAGGACGCGGGATCCTTATCCTTGTAAGAATAAAAAGAATGAAATAGTTTAAGATTGGAATGTTACCAGAAAGAGGATCATCTGTCAGCGGGGATCCTTCAAGGATACTTTTCTGGTAAGGATCATGGATCATGATCACATGAAATATTTCTTCAAATGGACAGCATTCCAAGCTCTAGGTAGCAAATCACCCTCCATTGTTAGCAATCGATATGCCCCCTTTCCTGCTTCAGCTTCAATCAAATAGGGTCCTTCCCACTTTGGTGCTAGCTTTCCATCAGCAGGATTGGTGGTGTTTTGAAATGCTTTCCTTAATACCATATCCCCAACTTGGAATTTCCTGAGCCTGACATTTTTGTTGTAAGCTCCAACCATCCTTTGTTGATAACTGGCCATCCTTATCCTTGCTAAATCCCTGATTTCTTCTATAGTATCCAAGTCTTGAATCAAGTTTTCAGCATTTTCTTCAGGATCACGAACGCTTGTTCTTGCAGTTGGAACCACCATCTCTGTAGGGATCACTGACTCTGCCCCAAATACCAAAGAAAATGGAGTTTGGCCTGTAGCATTCTTGGGAGTTGTTCTATCAGCCCACAGCACATAAGGTAGTTCTTCTGCCCATTTTCCTTTCTTGGATCCAAGCTTCTTCTTCAAATTGTTGATGATGATCTTGTTGGATGATTCTGCCTGACCATTAGCTTGTGGATGGACTGGTGTTGATGTTATCATCTTAATTCCCCAACTGTCACAAAAGTCAGTGGTTCTACTCCCAATAAATTGGGATCCATTATCACAAATAATTTCAGAAGGGATGCCAAATCTAGTAATAATATTTCTTTTAATAAAGGATATAACTTCCTTTTCTCTGACTTGAGCAAAGGCTTCAGCCTCTATCCACTTAGAGAAGTAATCAGTCATAGCAAGCATGAATACTTTTCCACCTGGTGCCTTAGGAAGCTTTCCAACTATATCCATTCCCCATCTCATGAATGGCCAAGAAGAAGATATAGGATGCAAGAGCTCTGCTGGTTGGTGAAGGATATTACTATGCCTCTGACAAGGATCACACTTCTTGGCATACTCCACAGCGTCCTTCTTCATAGTGGGCCAATAGTATCCTGTTCTCAGGATCCTTGAGAATAATGCCCTGCCCCCAGTGTGGTTTCCACAATCTCCTTCATGGAAATCCTTTAGGACTTCTTGAATTTCAGGATCCTCAATGCATCTCAAATATGGTCCTGCAAGAGATCATTTATACAACATATTATTTAATATTGTAAATTGAGATACCTTAATTTTAAAAGCCCTTGGGTTTTCTCCTGTAGGAATTTCTCCATGTTATATGTATCTCATGATTGGGAGTATCCATGATCCTGAATGAGATTGGGTATCATCACTAGGGATGATTGCAGAATCTTCTCCTATCTCCATAGCTACATGATCCTTGATAGCAGGGGTTAGGATATGGATAATAGGGATCTCAATATCCTCAGGAATCTTCAAAGATGATCCTAGATTGGCTAATGCATCAGCTTCTTCATTCTCTTCCCTTGGTACCTGTGTCAAACTGATGCTCATATGCTTTGCAATTTGCAAACCAGCTATCAAGGCTTCATATTCAGCCTCATTGTTGGTAGTTTGAAATTCACAAGCTATGGAGTTGGGTATTATGTCCCCCTGTGGCGATTTTAGTAGTATTCCAAGCCCTGTTCCATTCACATTGGAGGATCCATCAGTAAACAGTATCCAAGGATCCTTGGTTTCTTCAAGCTGTTGGACTTCTAGTTCAGCTTCCTTTTGCAAATCACTACTGAAATCTGCCACAAAGTCAGCTAATGCTTGGGATTTAATGGCTGTCCTAGGCTCATATCTTATATCATATGCACTCAACTTCACTGCCCACTTAGCCATCCTTCCTGACATTTCAGGTTTCCTGAGAACATTCTTAATTGGGAAATTAGTTTTAACAATAATGGCATGAGTCTCAAAATAATGTCTTAATTTAGTAGATGCCATAATTAATGCAAGGATAAGTTTTTTCTAAATGTGAATACCTGGATTCAGCATCAAGTAAGCTCTTACTTACATAATAAACAGGATGTTGTGTACCTTGGTGATCCTTAACAAGGACCGCACTTACTGCTTTTGAGGATACCGCCAAATATAAGGATAACACATCTCCCTTTTCTGGTTTCATTAAGGCTGGGGCTGAGGATAGGTAATCTTTAAGAGCTTTAAGGGCACTTTCATGCTTCTCAGTCCATTCAAATTTCTTGTTTTTCCTCAGGATTTCATAGAATTCCTTGCACTTTTCTGAGGATTTGGATATGAATCTGTTCAAGGCTGCGATCCTGCCAGTCAACCTTTGCACATCCTTAGCATTGGCAGGAGATTTGATATTCACGATAGCCTTAATTTGCTCTGGACTTGCTTCAATGCCCCTCTTTGTTACCATATATCCTAAGAATTTACCTGCCTTTACACCAAAATGACACTTAGATGGATTTAGTTTCATATTAAATTTAGGGTTATTAGATTTTATCACCCTCAACTATTGGCTATTGGCCGCTGCCACCCTCAACTATCACTTTGACGCCCGTCACCCCCAACTTAACATTTAGTGTGTTATGTCACCACATCGTTAACTGATCACTAACTTTTGACCCTGTTACTCCACTTTTTGGGGTGTCATATGGATCTTGAGAATGTTTTAGGGATCTTAGGACACCCCCAAAAGTAGAGTAACAGGATCAAAAGTTAGTGATCTGGTGACAAAACACACTAAGTGTTAAGTTGGGGGTGGCGGGCGTCAAAGTGATAGTTGGGGGTGACAGTGGCCAATGGCCAATAGTTAAAGGTGATAAAATCCAATAACCCTTAAATTTATCAAGGATATTGAATGCTTCCTCCAAGTCTTTAAGGTGATCCTCAGCTCTTTTGGACTTAACCACCATGTTATCAATATAGACTTCCATAGTGTATCCAATTTGTTCCTTGAACATCATATTGACAAGCCTTTGGTAAGTAGCACCTGCATTCCTTAATCCAAATGGCATAGCAATATAACAGTATATACCAGTTGGGGTCATAAAGGCTGTATCCTCTTGATCGGATGGTTCCATCTGAATTTGTTGAAATCCAGATGAAGCATCCATAAAAGTTAACAACTCATGACCCGCGGTAGCATCCACCATGGAGTCAATGTGGGGTAATGGGAAAGGATCCTTGGGACATGCCTTGTTTAAATCTGTAAAATCGACACATACCCTCCACTTTCCATTTTTCTTTTGAACAACAACCACATTGGCTAACCATCTTGGATACTTAACCTCTCTAATCATACCTGCTCGAAGTAGCTTATCTACCTCTTCCTGGATAATAGCATTTCTTTCAGGTGCAAACTTCCTCCTCTTTTGATGAATTGGCTTGAATGACCTGTCAATGCCAAGTTTGTGAGTAATTATATCCTTAGATATACCTGTCATGTCTTCATGTTTCCAGGCAAAGGTGGTCTTCCTTCTTTTGAGAAAGGATACTAGCTCTTGTTCAATATCGCTAAGGATCCCTGACCCTATGAAGATCTTGGATTCAGGATCATCAGGATCCATGAGGATTTCTTTCAAATCCTGTTCTCTTGCCTCCAAGACGTCTCTTGAAGGATACTTTAATTGCTATTGCTCCCTTGGTCTTGAGGCTGGTTTCATTGATGAGGTATAGCAATTCTTAGCCTCCTGTTGATCACTCTCAATTTTCACCACTCCCCATGGACTTGGAAGCTTTACACACTGATGATAGGTGGATGGAACTGCCTTCATATCATGTATCCATGGCCTGCCAAGGATAACATTACAACACGATAAGCAATCAATAACACAAAACTTTTGATAAGAATGCAATCCTTCAATATAGATTGGGAGTTTGATGTCCCCCAATGTATTCTTTGTTTCTCCACTGAATCCCACAAGTACTGAAGATCTTGGGATAATATCGGACTCTGGGATATTCATTTTCTTGAGAACATCCAGCTGAATGATGTTCACAGAGCTTCCTCCATCTATAAGGATCCTGCGAACAAAGTGGTTAGAAATAAACAATATAATTACGAGACCGTCATGGTGAGGATCCTGGATGTCAACACGATCATCCTCATCAAAAGTAATGACTTTATCCTGGGTGACAACGGAGGTCCTGACGGGTCTATCTCCATTATCCATCTTGGTTTCCTTAGTGTGTCTTTTTGCTGCTGAGAAGGATGTACCACAGATGTCTGATCCACCGGATATGAAATTTATGACTTGTGCATCTGCCGGAGGAGCAGGAGCCCTTTCCGGGATCCTTTCAGGATCCTGGGTTCTTGACTTCTTTCGTCCCAAGAGTTCCTTTAAATGCCCCTTGCTCAACAAATAACCAATTTCCTTTCTAAGTGCAATACATTCTTCAGTGAGATGCCCAAAATCCTCATGATATGCACACCACTTGGATTTATCTTTGTAGCAGCTGTTTTATCACTTTTCCTTGGCCACCTAGCTTTCTCACCTAGATTCTGCATCGCAAGGATTAGTTCATTGTTATCAACAGAGAAACAATATTCAGAAATAGGAGGATAATTCTCATCATCCTCTTCTTGTTCCACTACGTGCACATTCTGGTTATCAGATCTGTTATAGGACTTGGATTTGTTGTTCCTGAAGTAGGATCCTTGCTTATCCTGTTTTGAGGATCCTGTCAATCTGCCCTGGATCCTTTTGTCATCCTCTAGGCGGATGAACCTAAGGGCCCTAGTCCTTACTTCATCAAGATTTCTGCAAGGTGTCATAACAAGATCATCATAGAATAATGAATCCCTAAGCAATCCCATTTTAAAGGCTTCAACAGCCGTAGTTATATCCAAATTGGGAATATCTAAGGATTCTTTACTAAACTTAGTGATATAATCTCTAAGTGATTCATTTTGACCTTGTGTTACCCTATATAGATCACTAGTTAATCGTTCAAACTTTCTGCTACAAGAGAATTGACTATTGAACAAGTTAACTAAATTAGCAAATGAAGTAATAGAGTAAGGGGGAAGACTTAGCAGCCATTTAAGAGCAGATCCTGTAAGTGTGGATCCAAATCCCTTTCATAGACATGCTTCTTTCAACCTTTCCGGAATTGGATTGATCTCCATCCTCTCCCTGTATTGAGCTACATGCTCTTCTGGATCCGTTGAACCATCATATAGCTTCATTGATGGTATCTGGAATCTTTTAGGTATCTCAGCATCACACAAAGGTGGTGCAAAACGAGATATCCTATGGCTACCATCCGCAATCTCAGGAATGGGTTTAACCACTCCTGGTACACTGGATATCATATCCTTAAGCTTCTGCAGTTCCCTAGCCATGGCCTGATTGATACCTGTATCCTGCATAAAGCCATGGTTAGTGTTATATAAATTATTAAAAGTGTTACCTCCCACAGGATTTGAGTTTGGAATTGCGGATGTGAATCCATCTTGTCGAGACTCTGGCATGATTGAAGGACCAGAGGAGGCAATGGTCTGCATTGGTATGAAGTCTCCTTGATGGACGTCTGAGTTCTGAGGTTGCATATTTCTCGAGGATCCTTGATTTTGAAGGGGGTTGGATCCTTGGAATTGCGATGATCCTTGAACCTGAAAGGATCCTGGGACCAGGGAGGATCCTTGAACAAGGGAGAATCCTGGGACCAGAGAGGATCCTTGGACCTGGGAGGATCCTTGGACCTGGGAGGATCCTTGGACCTGTGAGGATCCTCGGACCTGGGAGGATCCTCGGACCTGGGAGGATCCTTGGACCTGGGAGGATCCTTGTACCGCATGCATTCCCACATATCCTCCTGACGTGAAGTATCCCTGATGCTGAGAAGAGGATCCTAATGGTTGAGAAGAGGATCCCTGAGGCTGGAAGCAAGAGCCAAATGCCTGACTCATTGTTGTTGTCCCATAACGCCTTCCTGATAGTTCACCCAAGTATTGCACGTCCGGAACTGCTGAGTATTGTGAGGTTATGACCGGAGTGTCGAAGTTCAGCGATCTTGGCATCAGGGGGGAGTGATCCTCCACTGATTTCTTCTGTTTCTTGATTTCATCGATCTCCCGGAGGATCCTTTCGTTGGTCTTATCCTGCTCTTGTGCATGATTCCTCATCTGCAAAATCAAGGCATAGAGATCATTAGTAGTAGGATTAGTTGAAACAGAAGAAGTAGGTGGTTTTTGGAAAATAGGAGTTGGTTTCTTCGCAGCATTCTCAGCATTCTTCTGGGATCCAGAAGGTGGTGGAGGCAAAGGAGGAACGCCTTGTGAGGAACTGAATGAGGGCATCAAACTTGAAGTATTCTTCACTGACGAAGCCATCTGTTTGGTTGTAGCGAACCGAAATAACCACGTAAACACGACTCTTTCTAAGATTGAAGCACCAATTGCCCCACGGTGGGCGCCAAACTGTTTTGGTCAAAAATCAAGCAATGACAATGTAACCAAACTTTCTGTTGTGAGGTATGATGCTTGAATTGATGAACAACAATAAGGATCACTATGAAGTGTAATGAACAAATGACACGAAGATTTATACGGGGAAAAAGCCCTTGATCAAGAGTTGATCTCCGGCACAAAAAACCCCGGGTGATGGAAACTACCGATCACCAACTCAAATTAAACAAACAATCTGTTACAACTTCGGATGATAGCGAGCTAAGTACAAGGATCACTATAGTGTATCGTGTAGAAATGCATGAAAAATGCTAAGTGTTTTGTCGAGAGCCGGTGAGAGCGGTTGTATGAGTGTGTGTGTAGCCAAAAATAGCTAAGTGTCTCTAAAATAGCTCGCTACCCCTTTAGAAATAGAAAATATCAAGCCTAACTAACATTCCGCAAATGGTGCAAGTCCTCCACGACTCCACAACGTCTATTTCTGACCAAGCACGTGCGGAATAGACTGAGAATATTCTCCAGGAATGTCGCCAAGACTAAGTCCAAGTTGATATTCCTGCAAGACATTTACGAATTCAAAGTAGACAATCGTTAGTACCGGGATCCTTATAGTGATCCATGATCCTGATCCTGCAACACTTCTGAGGATCACTACTTCAGACAGAATTGAGGATCACTAAATCCAACAGTAAATAAGGATCACTGGTCATTTAGAAATCCACCCCTAACAATAACATTAATGAATCACTCACAAAGATGAAAGAGAAACGAGACTTAGAGACTTCATCCATGTTGTGGCATCAGCGTTTAGGCCACATCTCAAAAGAACGATTAAATCGTCTTGTAAAGGATGAAGTCTTACCTCCTCTTGATTTCTCTGATTTTAGAACATGTGTCAAATTTCTTAAAGGTAAAATGACATTAGCGAATAAGAAAGGTTCCACTTGGAGCTCAAATTTATTAGAATTCATTCATACTGACATTAGTGGTCCCTACCAAATCGTTGGCATAACAGGACATACTTCATTTATCACTTTTATTGATGATTATTCTCATTACATGTACTTGTATCTAATTAAGGAAAAGTCTGAATCTCTTACAACTTTTAAAGATTATAAGGCTGAAGTTGAAAAGCAATTAGATCGTCAGATTAAAGTTGTGAGATCAGATAGAGGCGGTGAATATTATGGAAGACATACTGATGTGGGCCAAGCTCATGGTCCATTTTATAAGTTTTGTAAGGGCCAGGGGATTGTGAACCAATACACCATGCCTGGTACACCTCAGCAGAACGGTGTCGCTAAAAGAAGAAACCGTACCCTTACGAACATGGTGCACAGTATGTTAGCCAACACTAATTTACCATTATTCCTCTGGACTGAAGCGTTAAAAGTAGTTGTTCATATACTCAATAGAGTTCCTTCTAAGTCTATCCCTAAAACTCCTTATGAACTTTGGACAGGAAGGAAACCGAGTCTTAAATATATGAAAGTATGGGGCTGCATTGCTGAAGCAAAACTTTACAATCCTTTCTTAAGGAAACTTGACCCTAAAACAGTTACCTGTTTCTTTATCAGGTATCCTGAAAACTCAAAGGTTTATCGTTTCTATTGTCCTTCTCATGTCACCCGTATTGTTGAAACTAAGCGTGCTGCGTTCCTAGAGGATTTCAAGGTCAGTGGGAGCAGTACCAACCCTTACAAAGAATTGCAAGAAGTACAAGACGCGGGGGGAGAGACTTGTCGCTTACCATTACTCCGATTACTCCTCTTGTACCCAATGCAACTACTGCACCTGAAGCTACCGTACCAACTCCAAATTTACCTCTACAATCAGAACCCATTATACCTCAAAACCAAGACAACACTGAACCCGATAATCCACTCAGGAGGTCATCTAGGCAAAGAAGGCCTACTAATTGGGATGATTATGTTACCTACCTGACTGAAATGGATCCCGGAAAGCTCAATGATCCTATCTCTTACAATGAAGCTATTAGCAGTGATCAGTCTTCTGAATGGAATAAAGCAATGATTGATGAGCTTGAATCCATGAAGAAAAATGACGTTTGGGATTTGGTAGAATTACCCAACGGTGTTAAACCAGTAGGATGCAAATGGGTGTTCAAAACAAAACTAGATCCGAATGGGAACGTTGAACGCTACAAAGCGAGATTGGTTGCAAAGGGCTACACTCAGAAAGAGGGAATTGATTATCAAGAGACGTTTTCACCTGTCTCTCGTAAAGATTCATTAAGGATCGTCATGGCCCTAGTAGCTCATTTTGATTTAGAGTTGCATTAGATGGACGTCAAAACCGCTTTCCTTAACGTAGACTTGGACGAAGATGTTTACATGAAGCAACCTGAAGGTTTTAAACCTGAAGGTCAGGAGCATCTAGTCTGTAAGTTGAAGAAATCCATTTACGGGTTAAAGCAAGCATTACGTCAGTGGTACCTCAAGTTTGATAAAGTCATGAAGAAGCAAGGTTTTATGAAGAATCAATTGGATCAATGCACCTACCTCAAGATGAGTGGGAGCAACTTTACTATACTTGTCCTTTACGTAGATGATATTCTATTGGCAAGTTATAGTTTAGACATGTTGCATGAGTCGAAGCGGTTACTCTAGCATAACTTCGACATGAAGGATCTTGGAGATGCTTCTTACGTCATTGGCATCGAAATTCACCGAGATAGACACAAAGGGATCTTAGGATTGTCCTAGAAGGCTTACATAGATCGTGTCCTTACACGTTACAACATGCAATAGTGCAAACCCTTCGTCGCTCCAGTAGTTAAAGGAGATTTTTTCGGTTCATTCCAGTGTCCGACAACAGAGGTTGAGAAGGGGCAAATGAGCTAAATACCTTACGTGTCAGTAGTCGGGAGCCTGATGTATGCTCAAGTCTGTACTCGCCCAGATACTGCTTATATTGTTGGAATGCTAAGCCGTTATCAAACTAATCCTGGCCTAGATCACTGGAAAGCAGCTAAGAAGGTACTTCGATATCTACAAGGGACAAAAGACTATAAACTGACTTATAGAAGAAGTGATCATTTAGAAGTGGTAGGCTATTCTGATTCTGACTTTGCCAAATGCAAAGATGACAAGAAATCCACTTCGGGCCATATCTTTATGTTAGCAGGCGGACCTATCTCATGGAAGAGTCATAAACAACAGTTGACCACAACTTTCACAATGATGGCAGAGTACATTGCTGTTTATAACGCAACCTGTCATGGAATGTTGCTTAGAAATCTGATCACTGGACGCAAAATCGTTAATTCCATTTCTAGACCATTGAAGCTTTATTGTGATAATTCAGTTGCCATTAGTTTCTCGAACAGTAACAGTTCGACTGGAGCTCGTTTATATCTCGATACAAAATATATGTTCGTACGTGAACGAGTCGAGGAAAATAATATTTGTATCGAGTATATTAGTACTAAAGATATGCTTGCGGATCCGATGACTAAAGGTCTCCCTCCTAAGGTTTACGAAGAACATGTTCGGAATATGGGATTTAGTAAAGACCTTATTTAAGTCTATTGTACTAGCTTATGCTTTATGATTAATGAAATTTCCTCAGTTTGATTTTGTATGTCTCTTAGAATATGTTCAACCAGTATAATGGCATATGGACAAATAAAGTTACAAATCAAACAAAGGGCTTATGCGTATCTTGATCATAACGATTAGGTTTTAAATTAAGGCTATAATATGACTAATAGGGGTCCTGAGTCGCATAATGATTCAACGGTTGTATTTCTCTGCTATGGTACTTGTTTAAGGCTAAAATGAGTGTTAACTCCTGATCAGGCTTATCTAATACTCATAGTAAATGATTACTCGACTAAGTGGGAGAATGTAAGATTAAATATATTATGTTTTAATATTTAATCTAGTAGCCATTATAATCATTTACATAATATAGATCAAAATATATAACAACCTATTAAATAATTAGTTGGTAATTGTTGATGGACCATATTACCCTTATTAACTAATTTGGTTTCCTCTTGGGTGCTTATATAAGGAGAATTATGTAGAGGTTAAAAGGTTACACACTTAGACACCTAACCTAATAATCATAACATCATAATCGACCTCCTCTCCATAGCCGATCTCCCTTGTCGGTTTCATAATCACCATCATCAGTCAACACCCTAAGGAGGAACCAGATCACCTTGACAAAGATGTCGATCTCCATGGCTTCTTCCATCACTGGATTCTCCATTGCACTGTCTGCTGTGACAGGTATGTTTTCATGTTTTCCCTTACGTTTAAACAGAACCGTTCAACAATTGGAGCTAAAATATTTGAGGGGTCCAAGTCGTTAGTGAACATGAGAAGGTCCAATACTCCATTCGATCTAGATGGTACAAGTCTAGAGTCGAGCGATGTGGCCCGTGAAGTTAAGTTGTTTAGGCGGTTTTTGATGATAATAATGCAAAAGAATCAGGTTGATCTTTCTTTTAATTCAGGTGGCTTTGGTTCGAAGGCAAAACTCGAGGATGAGTTTTCTTTGAAGACGGGGAAGTTTGATGCAGGGATATCTACAAGTTTGAATTATAGATTATCTTAATTTAATATTTATTTTAGTTTTAATCTTCTATTTAGTTTCCTATTTGATTTTTAATTCCCAACTATAAAATAGGATCAACGGTTTATTGTTTATTCAGTTTTGTTAATTATAGAGTATAAGAATGTTGTTCTTGAACCTATCTGTTTGTTTAGAGATTTTGAATAATCATTAATTAGCTTTTGAACCATTTAATTGCTTTCAAGATTACATCATGAGAGGTCCCAGGTTCAAACTTGAACAAGAGAAATAATTTAGATTATTGGTGTAAAAGAGTAATATTAACCTTTAAAAAAAGGCATAATTGCAACACAATACATATAGGTTGAACCATGACATTGGCCATGAAGAAAATCTTAAATTGAACGGAAAGATGAAGGTAGAATAACGCATCAATAACATTCACGAGTGATATAATGCTTAGATATGTTTAGTGACTTATTGATTGTAAGTCCCAAATCCGGATCTAACAATGATATCAAACAAACACCAAGGATGGGTAGAATCCAAATTTGGTGTGCTTCAAGAAAAACGAAAAACAAGAACACCAAAATACTTTCCAACATGCACACGATCATATTACTCAAGAGCAAAACTGTTGTGAGTGCATTATGTCTATTGCTTCCGTCAATCATGTCTATAGTTGTCTAGATATCGAGTCGTAGTTGATTGTATATGATTGTGTGTTAGAAAGACGGGTTTGTATAGTTAGTACCCGTTCGTACGAACGGCCAATTCGTACGAAAGGGACTTCCAGTCGTCCCAGGCCCATTCGCACTTAAAGGCCCAGTCGTCGATATGTGTAAGGACGAATGGGGAATGCCTATAAATAGGAGTGTTGGATCTTGTCATTGGGACTGATAACACAAGATACCAGCAAAATCGAGATGATTTGGATCAAATCTCATCATTTTTCTCATCACATCTCTTCTACTCATATTCTTTCTACTTGAAACACAAAATCGACGCTAAATTCATGGACAATATTTTCTGATTTTTTAGTATAACGTACGAAAACATGACCTAATCAATCCTTGAAAAAATCAGATCAAAATTCAAGCTAATTCATTGAAAAATCTTGAAAAAACCATGAAAACACAACCTAAGTTTCGAACAACTGGGTAAGTCATCCGAATCGTCCATATCGCTTTCGTACAAATCTGCCATTCGGACGAAAGGGTTAAAGAAATCAGTTTCTTGTTAAAATTGTCCCATTCGCATGAAACGGATCAATGCGTATGTGCATTGATTACCGAGAATTGAATAAGGTCACGATTAAAAACCGGTACCCGTTACCGAGAATCGATGATCTGTTTGATCAACTGCAAGGATCTCGATTCTTTTCTAAGATCGATTTACGTTCAGGATATCATCAATTAAAGGTACAGGAAGAGGACATTCCTAAAACTGCTTTTAGGACAAGGTATGGCCATTATGAATTTACTGTCATGTCATTTGGTTTAACCAATGCCCCACTCACATTTATGGACATGATGAACCGAATATGTAAGCCATATTTGGATAAATTCATAATTGTCTTTATAGATGATATTCTCATTTACTCTAAGAGTAAAGAGCAACATGCAGCGCATCTGCATGCACTCCCAAGTTTGCTGAGAAAAGAAAAGCTTTATGCTAAATTTTCAAAATGCGAATTTTGGTTAAAAGAAGTGCAATTTCTTGGACATCTAGTTAATCATGAAGGAATTCATGTGAATCCCACAAAGATCAAGGAGATTACTAAATGGAATGTCCCTGAATCACCAACAGAGGTTAGAAGTTATTCTAGGACTGGCCGGGTATTATAGACGGTTTATCCGAGATTTTTCTAGAATAGCCATTCCTTTAACAAAACTGACCTGTAAATCAGTTAAGTTTGAATGGGGACCAAAACAAGAAGAAGCCTTTAGAATTCTTAAGCAAAGATTAACTAACGCACCCATACTAGCGTTACCAGAAGGAACCGAAGACTTTGTAGTCTATTGTGACGCTTTAAGTTAGGTTATGGATGTGTGTTGATTCAACATCAAAATGTTATAGCCTATGCCTCTAGAAAACGTAAGAATCATGAAGAAAACTATTCAACCCATGATTCAGAATTAGGAGCCATAATTTTTTCCCTGAAGATTTGGAGAGATTACCTTTACGGTAGTAAGTTTACCATTTTTACCGATCACAAAAGTTTAAGATATGTTTTTGGGCAAAATGAGTTAAATATGAGACAGAGACGTTGGATGGAAATTCTTAGTGACTATGATTGTAATATCCAGTATCATGCAGGAAAGGCTAATGTAGTAGCTGATGCTTTAAGTCGAAAGTATCACGAAAAGCCAAAAAGAGTACGTTCTCTTAAATTAAATCGGCAGATAGATTTAAATGAACAGATTAGAGAAGTACAAGAATCAGTAATCAAGGATGATACTGAAAAACTGAAAGGAATGATTAAGGAATTAGAACAAGGAACAGATGGAATTTAGAGATTCCATAAGAAAAGGATTTGGATACCCAAACAAGGAAACCTACGCCACCGAATATTAGAAGAAGCCCATAAGTCTAAGTATACGATACATTCAGGTAGTGATAAGATGTACCAAGATTTAAGAAAGAACTTCTGGTGGATAGGAATGAAAAAGGATATAGCAGCTTATGTTGCTAAATGTCTAACCTGTTCACAGGTCAAAGCTGAACATCAGAAACCCTCATGTTTGTTACAGCAATTAGAAATGCCAATATGGAAATGGGAATTGATAACAATGGACTTTGTTACTAAATTACCCAAGACACGAAAAGGTAATGATATAATCTGGGTGATTGTAGATAGGTTAACCAAGTCTGCTCATTTCTTACCGATGAAGGAAACTTTCAGTATGGAACAATTAGCTAAGTTGTATGTAAATGAAATAGTTTCATTATATGGCATTCCTTTATCTATTGTTTCTGATAGAGATAGCCGTTTTACTTCTTATTTTTGGACTAGTTTCCGAAAAGCAATGGGAATCAAGCTGAATCTAAGCACAGCTTATCATCCTGAAACGGATGGACAAAGCGAAAGGACAATTCAGAAAATGGAAGATATGCTTAGAGCTTGTGTAATTGATTTCGGAGGAAATTGCGACGATCACTTACCATTGATAGAGTTTTCCTATAATAATAGCTATCATACCAGTATTAATGCTGCACCATTCGAAGCACTCTACTGACGAAAGTGCCGAAC
>JARYGA010009495.1:0-48142 GCA_030545235.1 Helianthus tuberosus | reverse complement strand
TGAAGATTATCCGTTGAGGAAATGAATATCCGTTGTTTAATTCTTCATTTCCGAACCTGAGGAAACAACCGTTGAAAATGACTCCGTTTGTTCATTTTCGTTTCTGAAGATTATCCGTTGAGGAAATGAATATCCGTTGTTTAATCCTTCATTTCTGAACCTGAGGAAGCAACCGTTGAAAATGACTCCGTTTGTTCATTTTCGTTTATGAAGATTTGTCCGTTGAGGAAATGAATATCCGTTTGTCTATCATTTTCATTTCCGTTTCTGAGGAAGCATCTGTTGAAAATGACCCGTTTGTTCATTTTCGTTTCTGAAGATTTTCCGTTAAGGAAATGGATCCCCGTTTGTTTATTCCTTCATTTCCGCTTCTAAAGAATACTCGTTGAGGAAAATGACTCCGTTTGTTCATTTTCATTCTGAAGAATGTCCGTTAAGGAAATGACAGGATTATGCTCCACATATCTCTGGTGGTTATCTGACACAAAGTCACAAATAGACTCCTACGAATTAATTTCGGGACGAAATTTCCTAAAGTAGGGGAGACTGTAACACCTGTGTCATTTCAACCATCAAACAAATGCCAAACCAATGAAATATTGTATTTCATACTTTGGACATGTATAAATATGTGTATCTTTTGCACATATATATTCTTGTTCAATTTCAAACTCTAAATCGCTTCCTGGAAGGTTATACGCGCACTAATGCGTAAATATAACCAGTTTAATGCAACGAACACTCCAGAATAGTGAAATAGGCTTATCACACCTTAAATAACATTTACATAACTTAGATATAAGTTTTGGAAGGTTTGGTGTGGTGAAATCAGAGTTTAATCGCTTACAGGGATTAAAGTTGACAAACTGCGAAAGTATGCCAATTTGAACTGTAACAGACATTCCGGAACATGACCATAAGTTAAACATACCATAAATATCCTTTACATAGCTTAGAAATAGGCTTTGAGGGGTTAGGTGTGCTAAAATAAACTTTTGGGTCATTCAGGGACTAAAAGTGTCAAAAAGTGCACAAGTTTGCATTTTTGCGCATAACTTACGTTCTGAATACATCCGGACATCCAAAAATTTATGTAAGCACTAAAATATTTTATTTTAGTGTTCGCCATAATAAAAATCCATTCGTCACATCATTTGGATCGTTTTTCGCATTCGGGACCAGATTCGATGTATTAGCCGTTGTTTATTCACAACCACACATTCTAACAATGCTTAGTCAGCGGATAAGGATGGAATTTAGGCACCATGACATTTCAACACATGTATGGATGGAATTTAAACACCTAAACACCATGACATTTCAACACATGTATGGATGGAATTTAAACACCTAAACACCATGACATTTCAACACATGTATGGATGGAATTTAAACACCTAAACACCATGACATTTCAACACATGTATGGATGGAATTTAAACACCTAAACACCATGACATTTCAACACATGTACGGATGGGATTAAGGCACGTTTTCCATGAAACGATCTTAACGGTTCGGGTATTCCTATAAATACCCATCCACCCCCATTGCTAAAATCACTAGAACTTTGATTTGAGAAACTCTAAGTTGAAACTATTGTTTCATACCTGAGATTTTTTAATCGAGGTTAGCATTCGGGGACCCTTCGTAAGTCTTCTTTCGTTCTTTTCCTTATTTTATTGCTTTTCGAGTCAGAAAGTCAAACTTTGTTTGACTTTCAGCGTTGACCAGTAATGGTCAATGCGAAGTTCGTTTGAACTTCGCAACGTGAGTGTAATCACGTTGGTTATAGTCCCTTGGGACTATGCCTACTGATTACCACGTTGTCTAGGGTCGTAGGGTAAGCGATCTAATAAATCGCTTATACCTCGAACCCGACCCAGTTTGGTCGATCATTAGGATCCGACCAAATACATTAGGTGACCATAGTAGGTAGGGAATAACCTTCCGAGGTTATACCCTATGGTCACATCGTTTAAGTAGTTGTATGATAGGTAGTTTATATGCCTTAGGTAAATTACCAGAATACCCTTTTCATGTATAATTGGTAATTAAGCATATGTAACCTAAACCTTTGTCACATAACTGATTATGTAATATGTTTAGGCATATAACACTTGTCATAGGGCTAGTTAGGCGGTCCGAACGCGTTTCACGCGAACGACGCGTTAAAGTAGCATAAGCTTCCTAAACGGGTCGTAATGGGTCGTAAACAATTATGTTAGGTTTCATTTAGTATGTAGGCTTTGTTAAACCAAATGACACGAGTCTCAACACTCGTTTGGTTTACAAACCCTAATGCTACCCGATCTTCCGATTTAGGTCCGGTTTATTTATGTAGTTACCTATAGTAGGTGCCGTTTGATATCCGCGATCTCTAGCTTTGTTTGGTTGTTGTTCAAGACCTCCAAGCATTCTCAGGTGAGTACATAGACCCCTCTTTTACTGTTTTAGCAAACTGTTTTGGGGTGGAACACATGTGCCTACTTGTTACTTTCATGCTTTCCTGTTTTAACATCATATACTGCTATGTTCGTTAGTACATTATAGTACATGATTTCAATACACTTTATGCTATGTATGTCCATTATGTGCATACTTAGTACATTGTTTTTCATTGCTTTTATGTTGCATATGCTTATCCAGCATATGAACACATTATACTACATATTGAACCGTTGTAAACATTTGACTATGTGAACCGTTGTAATCATTCGACTATGTGATCCGTTGATATCTGTGAACCGTTTGTATCTGTGATCCGTTGATATCTGGGAACCGTTTGTATCTGTGAACCGTTTGTATCTGTGAACCGTTTGTATCTGTGAACCGTATTTGACCATACATAAACATTTCTACTATTGTTAAACATTACTTTGGTGGTTTGGTTTGATTAAATGATTAAGTAACGATACGTGTGTAATATGATACAAGCATGGTGGATACGCCGCTGGTACTTCCTATATATAAGTGTTTGTATGGTATTACATATTGTAGCGTTATTTGAATCATTTCAGTTTGATACATATAACATTTTATACAAATAACATACTTTTCACAAGACATTGTTTTACCAACAACTTATCTTATACAAATCCATTTTACTATGGTTATTCATTTAACCATACATTATTCATTTATTTATACATATCATCTGAACTCAATGTTTTTCAAATGATTTACAAAACAAAGCAAATTACAAGGTTCATGACTAAACATTTTCTCAAACATAAGTCATGGAACCTATTTTCACAAAACCTATGTATCTCACAGGCATTTTTATGCTGACGTACCTATTTTCACATGTGTTTTTCAGGAACTGTTGCATAAGATGATCAAGATACATATAGGCAGACTTGGGCTTTAGTGACAATAAAAGATGCAAGACTAGTTAATTATGTTGTATTTCCTAGTTTGATAAGACATTGTAACACTTTTAATCAATAAAACGAAACTTCAATTGCCATGGATTTGAAACAATTAATTCTGTTACAACACTCCCCGACATTTCTGCCACGTTTCGTATGTTCTACGTGGTCGGGGTGTGACACGATCGAACATCGCCAGCAGAGAAATTCAGGGAATATACCAGGATGAAATTGTGGGACAATGAGTGTGCTTAAACATAAACAAAATGCTGCTTCCTACACAATGTATAAACCAGATCCACACGAGGTGCGGAATCCAGAACAACTAGAAGCCTTACATCTAGGAACCATATCTGTCAACCCAATCAAACACCATTAACTTGACCAACTTGTCATTGCAGCTAGCGAACCCGAAAGTACTTAAATTTTCTTCCATTGGAGCCTTCACTTTCACTTCTAACAAGTAGGAATTTGCATTTCTACTCCCCTCAAGTGGTTGCATCACGTTGTTTTCCTTCGCTGAGAGCGAACGCACGTTTGTTTCGTATATTTGGTCACTCCTTCGTTTGGAAAGAACGCTTCACTTCATCACTTGAAAACCTATGTATAACCCATGCACCATTTGCTACGCATGTGGTTTCATTTCGAATAAACGCTTCATGAATGTCCAGATATTACGTTGTCAAATCTAATTACTGGCTGTGATTCGAATGACCTACATTTTTGTCATTGTTGACTCTTTTGTTATCAAGTCAACACACTTATTGGAACTACCTTCTTTCAAGTTACATGTTTGCTATCATGTCAAGTTTCCTTGTTGATATGTACGCTTATTGTTTGGTTACGTTGAAACTAGGTTCAACTGCTTGAACTCATCCAGCTCACATGCTTAATTTGAGACGCCATATGATGCATTGAGAGCATCATATTCTAATACTTTGGCACAGATTATTTTGTTTTGGGTCATAGTAGACTTATTTGGTCTAAGACTCCACTAAATCGTTGATAGATTTCGATACTTTACAGTGATACTTTCACAAAACAGAAGCTTGCGCTTATTTGACTACTCACTTCGTACACGGATTTGATTGATTATTTGACAACTTGCCCTAAATCCGTTTCTTTATCACAATTAAATCACTCTCAACACACTTGCGTACTGAGTCAAAGGTACATAAATTCTTTTCATATCATGGTATACCCCCTAACGATTCTTTCGCTACCAATCAAATGCCTTGCGATGCTTATTTCATTTCATCTTCGATTGGAAACAGCGGTTCGTTGATATTCCGTATTTAATTGGGAACTCTGTAACATGGCATAAGTCAAATATTCAGATTGTTTCGGTACACCTTCATCTGATCTCAAACACGGTGAACTTGTTCAATCACCGCTACTATGAAATTATGCCATTGCGACACCTGGTGGTGTCATTACAAACGTGTAGCTTGTGCTAATTATGGTCATCCGTTTCACACAAAACTACATCAACTATTGTTGACTTATCTTTTAAACATTTCTGATGCAACTACGAACCATGATACACCAGATCCGCCTGTATTTCATTCAGTGTACTTTCGAATCTTAATAATGTCGAAACATTAAACTTTACTATTCAACTACTCGGGAGTTGATAGATCATTCTACTATTTCATTTGAGTTGTGAATTTTTGAATCTATTTAGAGGGTGCTATGTTTCGTGAAAACTCACTTGGATACTGCGAACGGTCGTTTGAGGACCTTATTAATTGAAAACTCCTCTCTTGCGGACCCCCTGCTAGTTGGAATATATTAGGCTACGGAAAGTACGTCTTGTACTTCTAACATCAACTGCTATGAGCACCCACCTTCTTAACCCTAGGGTACGGATTGTTAAGTATTCCTGGACCCCCAAGTGTGAGTAAGGGTTGATTCGGTTTAATGACTATCTACCACAATATTAATTATGTATACATGTGTGACGTGACCATAAGGAGATAAGGTAGTACAAATTTCGGGGACGAAATTTCTTTAACGGGGGGAGAATGTGACAACCCTCACTAAACCGGGTATCCGTACGACCTAATTAATAGTTAATTACTGCTTAATTACTGTGCTTACTTGAAATTGTGGATAAACTGCTACTTGATTTCTGATACTTGTACATACCTGCATCATACTCTGTTTACTGTCATTACATTAATTACATGCTAAACCTTAGTGACAAACATGATGCACAAAAACACAGTAGCACTATGAACGGGTAACCTATTGAACGTGCTGTCATAACTAGCACCAGGCAGATACTGCCTCTAAGGCCTGTAAGAGCCAGAAATATTTTACTACACTAGTGGTGAGTGTAGGGATACAAGGGTTGTAGAACTGCGTCTCTAGGGATAAGCCACAATGACTGGATGTGCCTAAAACGTACTCTAAGCACAAAATTCAGCACTTTACATAATAATTCAGCTTTTAGCTACCTAATAAAGTGCCAAAACATGAGAAAAATATTACTAGACACTTTCCAAAGTGTCGGAAATAAGTTGTGTCACTAAATGTAATTATAACGACACTTTAAAGCTTTATTAAGCACTTTAACGGATTACTATCCAACCGAACAACCGGACTATACCCGAAACATGAAAATATTGTTATTTTCATTATTTATCTTTTTCTGAGCCAGTTAGGGTCCCCGTATACCCTAACACCCGTCATAACACACTACACATTAGTAACTGGGTTAAACACTTAACTAACTTGGTTTAACCTAACTAATACTTACCTATCTAGTTGGATTCGAACCGAGACCCCCCCCCCCCCTTCACTAACCGGCCCTAACTAGAAGGGGACACACTTTGTACCATCTTGATTATTTAAATCCTCTTGCCTAATATCTAGGAGGCACATTAACCCTTGGGTAATTAACATTAGAATTGTCTATAAGATCCACATTTAGTCCACCATAATCTAAACATCACAACAACAAAAATCAAAACTCTCTCTCTCTTGCCCTCTAGAGCTCTCGGCCGAACACCCAACCCCCATCCATCCATTCTTCAAGTTTCATCAAGCCATTCCAACATCATACAAGCTTCAAGGATCGCATATAAGGAGTCTTGGTGCACTCGGAGTTCGAAGGACCTCTTTCTCTAGCTTTTATCCACCTCATTTGCGCTTAGATTCTTCCCTAGCCTCGAGCTAGAGGTATAATGCTTAAAACTCGTACTTGAACTAATCTAAGGTGGTTAATAAGATGTATGATGATTAAAACTCGGAATCTTGCATTTTGAAGCATTAAAGTTTACTAAACTTGCAAGTATTGTTGGTTAAAAGCACACAAGTTGTGTAAAACTTGTAGTAATTAAAATGTATGATTATTTAGGCCCGATCTATGATGTGGTAGCTCGGATCATCTTTTAACCCGGTTTGGTAAGGTCATGGATCTTAACATAAGCATGTTTTGAATGATACAAGGGTTAAAAGGTGAAACTCTACCACACGCGAATCATGAACTTGTGTAAAAGAGTTTTTACTTGTAAAATTGTGTTTAAAACTAGCAGATCTACGCATCTGCAAGTGGTATTTTCAAAGAACCACGTATCAAAGAGATCATGTATTTAAAAGATGGGTTTTACACTAACAAGCATGATTTTTATAAACCACAAGTGTGTAAACACTTGTGAAATGAAAAGATCCGACAAAATAACAGTTTTTGTAAAAGATGACGGAAAGTTGTAAAGATGAATTTTCTCTAAAAGCGAGGTTTTTACAAGAGCAAATTACCTTATATGAAGATCTACTAAATTTAAGGAGATTTACACCACAGTTTTGGGAAAACTGCAAGTTCATGTAATTTTTTGGCAACTTACACATATGTTGATTAGTTGTTGTGTTGAAAGTTGTTCTGATCGAATAAAGAAAATTGTTGAGTTGATTTGTTAAAGAAAATGATACGCTTGAAAGCGTGGCCACCTCCAGTTACAGAGGAAACTCTGGCGAAATTTTTCTAAAAACCTAACACTTAGAACTATTTACACTACAAGTGTTAGAATTAATTCTGACATGTTTTCGAAATAGAAATTTCGCCATGACTTTATTTACTAAATATTCGGAGGTGGGATTTTCACAGAATTTAACGTGATAAATATATATTTTCACACACTGTTTATGATTATTTTGTGAAAGTACATAAATATTATTTTTAGAGTAAAAATAATATTTACAAACGTTAACGAATCCAAAATAATACGAACGCTTCCACCATAAATATATAAGTTACACCGGTAATTATATTACCACTCGATTGTTAAAACGTAACTTACGCACTTCCGGAAATATTTATGAACACGTATTTTAACAACGTATTATTGGAGAAAAATTATGTGAAATGAAAATATAATATTTTTTTTTTGAGAAAAATACTTATATTTTGGAAGTGGAAATATATATATATTAAGTGAGACTTAATGATATAATTTGAACGCACATGTATTGAATCCCCCATCCTTGGGAAGGAGATTAAATACCAAGTATAGACAAGAACGTAAACACGAAATAGTTGTCTAACTATTTCCCAAAAACTTAAACTATAAAGCTAAGGCACGGCCGTCCGTCTAATAGAATTAGCACCTGTAGGTCGTCGCACAGCTGCCTGATTTGGAGTACTTGGTAGAGACGCACCGACTGTGAGTTCATGTCCCCCTTTTCTCTAACTGTTTTCAGTTTTCTTAACTGCGGGGGTGAAATACATGTTACTTTGTTTACAAGTACTTTATACACGGTATGGTTAGCGTAAGGAGGTTTACTACTTAGATCATGTGAGTGGGTAGGCAGAAACTGGGGACCATTAATCCTCATTGAAGGACCGAGGGACGTAAGCGGTAGATCTATCTGGGTGTAGCGAGCCCAACTCTAGGCCCAACAGAACGGACCTCTGGAAGGCCCAACAGAACGGACCTTGGAGTGACTTTGTACCCAAACGCTAAATCTGCTAGGTTTGAGTCTTCCTACTTGCACTTCACACATATCAATGGCCTTGCAAACCATTGGTGATCTCTTTTTCCTTATTTGCTACATACCAGGATTTTATACTTACAAAGGTTTATTTACTTACTTACGCATGAACTCGCTCAACATTATTGTTGATTTTTCAACTTACATGTATTTCAGGGAATTAAAGATCTGGCGCGGTATGTTATGTTTTCCCGCTGCATATGGGTTCCGAGGTCATCCCGGTTTAGGAAATGTGACTTTTTCCTGGACGAGTCACAAATCTTAAACTGCGTTTTATTCATGTTGATGTTTGTGTCTTTTAAAACAATGTTTTATGTTATGGTGTTGTAGTCCCTAAGACAATGTTATGTTACTTTGGTTTTAAAACATAAATCTATGGATGATCTTGCATGGTTTTTATTTCATATAGCTTGTTATGATTAAGCTATGGTATTAAGAAGTCACACCAAAATAACCACGCTTCCGCAAAGCCAGGGTGTGACAACATATCGTAGCGTTATTTAAATTATTTCAATTTAGACATATAACATTTTACATAAATAACATATTTTTCACAAGACATTGTTTTACAAACAGTTTATTTTATACAACTCATTTTACTTGGTTATTTAATTAACCATACACCTTTCTTTTATATAATCTGATTTCTTATCACATTTTTCTTATGATTTATAAATGAAAACACTTAACAAGGTTCATGACTAATTTTTATTAAAACCTATCTTTAAACTCAAGTCATGAATCCTATTTTCACAAAACCTATTTATCTCACAGGCATTTTTATGCTGACGTACCTATTTTCACATGTGTTTCAGGAGCTGATGCATAGGTTGGATCAAGTACACTTAGGCGGACCTGTGCCTTAGTGACATAAAATGAAGCTAGAACTAGTTTAATTATGTTATGTACTCTTTGTTTCAGTTCTGTTAAGACAATGTAATCCTTCTTGTTTATAAATAAAACATAACTTTAATTACCATGGTTGTGAAACAATAATTCTGTTACAACACTCCCCGACGTTTCCGCCGCGGTTGCATGTTATACGCGGTCGGGGTGTGACAGAAGAGTTGGTATCAGAGCCAATGGTTATAGGGAATTAGGTTTTTAGTAATGCTTTGACCTAGACTATAACCTTTCTAGGACCCCAACTCAAGTTATCTTGTGTTTAGATTTTAAAACATGCACTTCACCTATCCTTAGGTGATTGCCAAAACAAGAACCCAATTTTCCGAAATGATTTTTTTTGAAAATCAGTCATCTGTTTTTAAATGATTTATTAAAAGGTTTTGAACACTTTTGATTTTTCAAAATGATTTTGAAAATTTATCATCCGCTTTTAAATGATTCTTTGGCCTTGTGCCTTCCAAGTTTTCAATATCTCGTCAAAGTTTTGGGTTCTAAATAGTGTGAACACGTGCAAAATGGAAGAGTGAATGCCTGTACCCTGGGTTTTCTGTCTAAGGCTAGAGTGTTCGTACAAATCCACATAATCGGACCAGTCACTCTTACCTGGGAACTCTTGGGGTGAGTGTTCACTTATAGGCGAGCATGTCTTCACGATACCTTATTTTTGACCCGTTTACTTTGATTAGTCACTGTGTGTCATTTGTTTGCTTTGTGGTAACAAGCGAATGACCGCCATCTTTGCCTTTGTTGATTTTTGTTTCATCTCATTCTTTTCATCTAATCATCTCACTCGTTTTCCTTCATGTTTCCTCCTTTAGAATGCCTCCTCGACGTGAAAATCTGTCACACCCCGACCGCGTAAAACAACAAATCGCGGCGGAAACATCGGGGCGTGTTGCAACAGAATTAATGTTTCATAACCATGGATATCAAAAGTGTTTCGTTTTATTAAACATAGAGTAATTACATCGTCTGGAAATCTAAATACACTATTTAAACATAGTCTATCATTGTTATTGAGTCACTAAGGCCTTGTCCAGTCCTATGTGAGCATGCATCTTATCAATCGATATCATCCAACAATACCTGAAACATATGTGAAAACGAGGTCAGCAAAGAAATGCTGGCGAGTACATAGGTTTTGTGAAAATAAGATTCATGACTTCTGTTTAAGAAAATGTTTAGTCATGAACCTTGTAATTTGCTTTGTCTTTGTAAATCATTTGAAAAATAATAAGTTCGGATGATAAGTATAAATAAGAAAATAATGCATGATTAAATGAATAACCATGTAAATGAGTTTGCATAAGATAAGTTGTTTATAAATCAATGTCTTGTGAAAAGTATGTTATTTGTATAAAATGTTCTATGTCTCAAACTGAAATGATTCAAATAACGCTATGATATGTAATACCATACAAACACTTATATATAGAAAGTACCAGCGGCGTATCCACCATGCTTGTATCATATTACATACGCACCGTTACTTAATCACTTAACCAAACCAAACCAAACAATGTAAAATGTCTATGTTTAAATCAATTGTCAAATGTATTGAATAATATGTCAAAGTATTCATGTCAAGATGTAAATCATGTCAAAATGTCTATGTCAAATATCCATGTCAAATGTCTATGTCAAAATGTCCATGTCAAATGTCTATGTCAAATATCCATGTCAAATGTCTATGTCAACTATCCATGTATGGCAAGTGAAATGTCTCAACTAAACCATATGCACAAAAACAAAGTATTGAAGTAAAACTTGGTTTAAATCAAAGTTTTGTTTTGTGGGAAATACATGATCAAATGTCAATCATGTACAAATGTTTACCCAATCGTTAAACCATCTTGTTTTAATCGTTCTTGTTTTAATTGTTCAAATCGTTCTTGTTTTAATTGTGAAACTACTTAATGGTCGATTCTCTAATAACATTCAAACCTTCTTGACGCGTTCATCGTTCCAACTCGCTCTCGCTCTCGTTCTTAACAAACCCTTACCAAAGGATAAGTTAATAATTACAGATTCAGTCGCTACCCACAACCCCCACACATAACAATGGGTGCAGTAAATAACGGGATTTGTCAGATCCTATGGTACCATAACCTAATACTGGTCGGCTTGATCATTGCTAATGAATGTCATCGGTCATGTAAACTACAACCAACAAGTTTGTTCACTTTTTGAAATTGTTATTAGTTTTTGAAATCATTGTATTCGTTCTTGAAATCATTGTATTCGTTCTTGAAATCATTGTTATTGTTCTTGAAACCACATAGTAATTGTTATTGAAATCATTGATAAAGCATTTAGCACATATGAGTCACCCCAAAACAGTTTGGAAAACAGTAAAAGAGGGGAATAATGTACTCGCCTGAAAATGCTTGGAGGTCTTGAACAACAACCAAACAAAGCTTGAGGGAGCACGGAATCAGTCGGCAAGCTAAAACTATATAAATAAACCGGACTTAAATCGGGAGATCGGATAGGATGAGGCTTGGCAAACCAAATGAGTATTGGAACTCATATGGTATGGTTTAACAAGGCCTACATACTACAATGAGACTAACCTAAGTGCTTTCGACCCATCGCGACTCATTAAGGTAACTTATGCTACTTTAACGCGTCGTGCGCGTGAAACGCGTTCGGACCGTCTAACTAGTCCTATGACAAGTGTTATATGCCTAAACATGTTACATAATCAGTTATGTGACAAAAGTTTAGGTTACATATGCTTAATTACCAATTATACATGAAAAGGGTATTCTGGTAATTTACCTAAGGCATATAAACTACCTATCATACAACTACTCAAACGATGTGACCATAGGGTATAACCTCGGAAGGTTATTCCCTACCTACTATGGTCACCTAATGTGTTTGGTCGGATCCTAATGATCGACCAAACTGGGTCGGGTTCGAGGTATAAGCGATTCATCAGATCGCTTACCCTACGACCCTAGACAACGTGGTAATCAGTGGGCATAGTCCCAAGGGACTATGACCAACGTGATTACACTCACGTTGCGAAGTTCAAACGAACTTCGCATTGACCATTACTGGTCAACGCTGAAAGTCAAACAAAGTTTGACTTTCTGACTCGAAAAGCAATAAAATAAGGAAAAGAACGAAAGAAGACTTACGAAGGGTCCCCGAATGCTAACCTCGATTCAAAAATCTCAGGTATGAAACAATAGTTTCAACTTAGAGTTTTCTCAAATCAAAGTTCTAGTGATTTTAGCAATGGGGGTGGTTGGGTATTTATAGGAATACCCGAACCGTTAAGATCGTTTCATGGAAAACGTGCCTTAATCCCATCCGTACATGTGTTGAAATGTCATGGTGTTTAGGTGTTTGAATTCCATCCATACATGTGTTGAAATGTCATGGTGTTTAGGTGTTTAAATTCCATCCATACATGTGTTGAAATGTCATGGTGTTTAGGTGTTTAAATTCCATCCATACATGTGTTGAAATGTCATGGTGTTTAGGTGTTTAAATTCCATCCATACATGTGTTGAAATGTCATGGTGTTTAGGTGTTTAAATTCCATCCATACATGTGTTGAAATGTCATGGTGTTTAGGTGTTTAAATTCCATCCTTATCCGCTGACTAAGCAAGTTAGAATGTGTGGTTGTGAATTAAACAACGGCTAATACATCGAATCTGGTCCCGAATGCGAAAAACGATCCAAATGATGTGACGAATGGATTTTTCTTATGGAGAACACTAAAATAAAATATTTTAGTGCTAACATAATTTTTTTGGATGTCCGGATGTATTCAGAACGTAAGTTATGCGCGAAAATGCAAACTTGTGCACTTTTTGACACTTTTAGTCCCTGAATGACCCAAAAGTTTATTTTAGCACACCGAACCCCTCAAAGCCTATTTCTAAGCTATGTAAAGGATATTTATGGTATGTTTAAATTATGGTCATGTTCCGGAAGGTCTGTTACAGTTCAAATTGGCATACTTTCGTAGTTTGTCAACTTTAGTCCCTGTAAGCGATTAAACTTGATTTCGGCATACCAAACCTTCCAAAACTTATTTCTAAGTTATGTAAAGGTTATTTAAGGTATGTTAATCCTATGTCACTACTCCGGAGTGTTTGTTGCATTAAACTGGTTATATTTACGCATCAGTGCGCGTATAACCTTCCAGAAAGCGATTTAGAGTTTGAAATTGAACAAGAATTGATATGTGCAAATGATACACATATTTTTACAAATCCCAAGTATGAAATATAATATTTCATTGGTTTGGTATTTGTTTGATGGCCGTGGAGGCACAGGTGTTACAGTCTCCCCTACTTTAGGAAATTTCGTCCCGAAATTTATTTAGAGGAAACTTGTGAGAGTTTAAAACATGAAGTTGAAAAGATCGAACAACATTGGTTAGGGTTCTTGAACTTATAGTAACCTTAATAACATTATGTTTGCAATGCAAGAGGGACACTTATATACAAGTATATGAAGTGTTATTGGTGCGTCCACCGTACCTCCATTACATCGTTGTCATTTTGTTATTGTTGTCGCTATCGGTTCTTACACATAATAAATCTTACTGGGTTTCTGTGCACTAAATTTCATAATTATGTACGCGTCCATAATCAGACAATTCCTTGCACAGTTCACACAGTCTATTTTATAATGTGTAGGGGAAAACCAAATGAACATTCTTATGATGAGTGTGACTAGACCGCCATAGAGTCCTTTTAATTAAATCAATAAATGATCTAAATAGACTATCAAGGAGTCTGTCCAGCTACATCACTAGATGTCGTTCTTTAACCAAATTGTGAATCAATCTTTTTGACTAGACCACTAAAAGGGTCTCTTATCGAACCATGGAGTGGTACCATATAACCCAAGGGTCTTAACTACAACGTAGAAGCCCATAAAGATTAAGGTAGTACCTTTTTGAATATCCTACTACGAATCCATCATATGAAGATATGAAAGATTCTACGAGGATTTGGATAACGAATATCCAGAGTATACGAAAACAAAAAAAATCATAGAGGAGAACACATAAACATATATCACATAACCACAAAATTGTTCGTTAATTTGTCTTGTAAATTGCGTACATACATTTAAAGCACACTAGGAATCCATTCCGTGGATTTCATTTGGTACTTTAAACGTTATCAAGAATCCAACTATAAAGATAGAAAGATTCAAAAAGAAAATTCGATTTCGATTATTAGGAACCGAAATGTTCGAATTAAGGTACATAAGGAATCCAATTAAGGACTCTGATTTGAATGATAATCATCCACAAGGATCTAATTGTGAAGATAAAAAGATCCCATATGAATTTTTGAAGTTGAAGATGTTTTGAAACCTTGCACTGGATGTGCTTAGGTCAAAACATGATGTAAAATGCTTATGAAGTTGAGATGCTTGATATGTCAAGGCGACATATGAAGCAGAATTTTGAAGGTTAAGTCAATGTATGAGGAAAATATTTTTGAAAACTATGCATGGGGTTCTTTTAAGAAAAATGTGTTTAACGTTTTTGAAACCTTATATATAATACTTTTGAAATCATAAAGTAGGTGTATTGGATAGATATATTTAAAAATGTTTTAAAATTATGCGAGATGAATTTTGAAATTATGTATAAGGTTTTTGAAAGACATGAATGATGCTTTTCGAAATCATGCACTTGATAAGAAAATGTATTGTGTTAATATTGTCTTCAGACTATATGAAATATTTTGAAATTAGAAAGGTTGGTTTTGATAACATGGCCAATGTTTTTGAAATAACATAGACAATGCATCTAGAAAAATTGTTTTCAAACTATATGAAATGTTTTGAGATCATGAAGATTGTTTTGAAATACTGGTACTGTGTATGTTGAAAAATCAAAACGTAATGGGTATGAGATTTGAAAATACCCTTAGTTATCTAACCAAGGATTTAAAGGCACAGATGTGCGAAAAGCACGATTACTCATAATGTCACTTAATTTTCTGTACTTTGTTTCTTAGAGTGAAACGAGTACTTAAAATTTTTGAGGGAATCATGAGCAATCATTTGAAAGAGAGAAATCACAAGAGTAGTTTGTAAGGTACATAGTTCCTTGATGTAGGTATCATAGGAAAAGCCATACACACCTAGCAGGGGGTTAAGCTGGTTGGTTGGGGACTGCTTTACCATTGTGAGCGACCATGGCGAAGTTCTGAGAAGCCTTTCGCTTCTTTGACTTCTTAGGGGATCGTTCATCCATGGTCTTTGATTCCTCGATTGGTTTCTTGGCTGACGGTGTTGTCGCCTGACTAGGTCCTGCCTGTCTTGGTGACTCTTGAGTGGCTTCATCCTGGAGATGATACTTGGCAGTAGCTAATTCAACAGTCTTTAGGACTACTTCGCCTATTCGCTGAGCGAATTTGGCTGCTTGCTCAGATATCTGGGCGTCATCGTGATGAAGAGACATTCTTGAAGAAAAAGAAAGGCATAGGGAGAAACAGGTGAAAGATTATTGGACATTCAAAACAGAATGATAACGCATGAAAATTGCGATCATTTGTTTGTTACCTAAGGCAAACAAATGAGACGGTGACTAATCAAAGTAAATGGGTCAAAAATAATGTATCGCGAAGACATGCTCGCCTATAAGTGAACACTCATCCCAAGAATTCCTAGGTAAGCACAACTGGTCTCGCGTCTGATGAGATGTATACGAAGTGCTTGCCTAGACAGAAAACCCAGAATACAGGCATTCACCCTTCCAGTTTGCACGTGTTCACATCATTTAAAACCCAAAACCTTGACGAAGTTTTGAAAACTCAAAGTGGTTCAAAACCATATAACAGAGAGTTCAAAACCTTACAATAGAGGGTTCAAAACCTAGTAATCAATCATCCTAGAACAGATGATTAGTTTTCAAAGCGGTTTTGAAATTTATGTTCTTGTTGTGGTTGTCACCTAAGGATAGGTGACAGTATTGTTTTATGACTAAACGCAAGTAGACTCGCGTTAGGGTCCTAAGAAGGTTATAGACTAGGTCAAAGCATTACTAATAACCTAATTCCCTATAACCATTGGCTCTGATACCATCTTTCTGTCACACCCCGACCGCGTAAAACAACAAATCGCGGCGGAAACATCGGGGCGTGTTGCAACAGAATTAATGTTTCATAACCATGGATATCAAAAGTGTTTCGTTTTATTAAACATAGAGTAATTACATCGTCTGGAAATCTAAATACACTATTTAAACATAGTCTATCATTGTTATTGAGTCACTAAGGCCTTGTCCAGTCCTATGTGAGCATGCATCTTATCAATCGATATCATCCAACAATACCTGAAACATATGTGAAAACGAGGTCAGCAAAGAAATGCTGGCGAGTACATAGGTTTTGTGAAAATAAGATTCATGACTTCTGTTTAAGAAAATGTTTAGTCATGAACCTTGTAATTTGCTTTGTCTTTGTAAATCATTTGAAAAATAATAAGTTCGGATGATAAGTATAAATAAGAAAATAATGCATGATTAAATGAATAACCATGTAAATGAGTTTGCATAAGATAAGTTGTTTATAAATCAATGTCTTGTGAAAATTATGTTATTTGTATAAAATGTTCTATGTCTCAAACTGAAATGATTCAAATAACGCTATGATATGTAATACCATACAAACACTTATATATAGGAAGTACCAGCGGCGTATCCACCATGCTTGTATCATATTACATACGCACCGTTACTTAATCACTTAACCAAACCAAACCAAACAATGTAAAATGTCTATGTTTAAATCAATTGTCAAATGTATTGAATAATATGTCAAAGTATTCATGTCAAGATGTAAATCATGTCAAAATGTCTATGTCAAATATCCATGTCAAATGTCTATGTCAAAATGTCCATGTCAAATGTCTATGTCAAATATCCATGTCAAATGTCTATGTCAACTATCCATGTATGGCAAGTGAAATGTCTCAACTAAACCATATGCACAAAAACAAAGTATTGAAGTAAAACTTGGTTTAAATCAAAGTTTTGTTTTGTGGGAAATACATGATCAAATGTCAATCATGTACAAATGTTTACCCAATCGTTAAACCATCTTGTTTTAATCGTTCTTGTTTTAATTGTTCAAATCGTTCTTGTTTTAATTGTGAAACTACTTAATGGTCGATTCTCTAATAACATTCAAACCTTCTTGACGCGTTCATCGTTCCAACTCGCTCTCGCTCTCGTTCTTAACAAACCCTTACCAAAGGATAAGTTAATAATTACAGATTCAGTCGCTACCCACAACCCCCACACATAACAATGGGTGCAGTAAATAACGGGATTTGTCAGATCCTATGGTACCATAACCTAATACTGGTCGGCTTGATCATTGCTAATGAATGTCATCGGTCATGTAAACTACAACCAACAAGTTTGTTCACTTTTTGAAATTGTTATTAGTTTTTGAAATCATTGTATTCGTTCTTGAAATCATTGTATTCGTTCTTGAAATCATTGTTATTGTTCTTGAAACCACATAGTAATTGTTATTGAAATCATTGATAAAGCATTTAGCACATATGAGTCACCCCAAAACAGTTTGGAAAACAGTAAAAGAGGGGAATAATGTACTCGCCTGAAAATGCTTGGAGGTCTTGAACAACAACCAAACAAAGCTTGAGGGAGCACGGAATCAGTCGGCAAGCTAAAACTATATAAATAAACCGGACTTAAATCGGGAGATCGGATAGGATGAGGCTTGGCAAACCAAATGAGTATTGGAACTCATATGGTATGGTTTAACAAGGCCTACATACTACAATGAGACTAACCTAAGTGCTTTCGACCCATCGCGACTCATTAAGGTAACTTATGCTACTTTAACGCGTCGTGCGCGTGAAACGCGTTCGGACCGTCTAACTAGTCCTATGACAAGTGTTATATGCCTAAACATGTTACATAATCAGTTATGTGACAAAAGTTTAGGTTACATATGCTTAATTACCAATTATACATGAAAAGGGTATTCTGGTAATTTACCTAAGGCATATAAACTACCTATCATACAACTACTCAAACGATGTGACCATAGGGTATAACCTCGGAAGGTTATTCCCTACCTACTATGGTCACCTAATGTGTTTGGTCGGATCCTAATGATCGACCAAACTGGGTCGGGTTCGAGGTATAAGCGATTCATCAGATCGCTTACCCTACGACCCTAGACAACGTGGTAATCAGTGGGCATAGTCCCAAGGGACTATGACCAACGTGATTACACTCACGTTGCGAAGTTCAAACGAACTTCGCATTGACCATTACTGGTCAACGCTGAAAGTCAAACAAAGTTTGACTTTCTGACTCGAAAAGCAATAAAATAAGGAAAAGAACGAAAGAAGACTTACGAAGGGTCCCCGAATGCTAACCTCGATTCAAAAATCTCAGGTATGAAACAATAGTTTCAACTTAGAGTTTTCTCAAATCAAAGTTCTAGTGATTTTAGCAATGGGGGTGGTTGGGTATTTATAGGAATACCCGAACCGTTAAGATCGTTTCATGGAAAACGTGCCTTAATCCCATCCGTACATGTGTTGAAATGTCATGGTGTTTAGGTGTTTGAATTCCATCCATACATGTGTTGAAATGTCATGGTGTTTAGGTGTTTAAATTCCATCCATACATGTGTTGAAATGTCATGGTGTTTAGGTGTTTAAATTCCATCCATACATGTGTTGAAATGTCATGGTGTTTAGGTGTTTAAATTCCATCCATACATGTGTTGAAATGTCATGGTGTTTAGGTGTTTAAATTCCATCCATACATGTGTTGAAATGTCATGGTGTTTAGGTGTTTAAATTCCATCCTTATCCGCTGACTAAGCAAGTTAGAATGTGTGGTTGTGAATTAAACAACGGCTAATACATCGAATCTGGTCCCGAATGCGAAAAACGATCCAAATGATGTGACGAATGGATTTTTCTTATGGAGAACACTAAAATAAAATATTTTAGTGCTAACATAATTTTTTTGGATGTCCGGATGTATTCAGAACGTAAGTTATGCGCGAAAATGCAAACTTGTGCACTTTTTGACACTTTTAGTCCCTGAATGACCCAAAAGTTTATTTTAGCACACCGAACCCCTCAAAGCCTATTTCTAAGCTATGTAAAGGATATTTATGGTATGTTTAAATTATGGTCATGTTCCGGAAGGTCTGTTACAGTTCAAATTGGCATACTTTCGTAGTTTGTCAACTTTAGTCCCTGTAAGCGATTAAACTTGATTTCGGCATACCAAACCTTCCAAAACTTATTTCTAAGTTATGTAAAGGTTATTTAAGGTATGTTAATCCTATGTCACTACTCCGGAGTGTTTGTTGCATTAAACTGGTTATATTTACGCATCAGTGCGCGTATAACCTTCCAGAAAGCGATTTAGAGTTTGAAATTGAACAAGAATTGATATGTGCAAATGATACACATATTTTTACAAATCCCAAGTATGAAATATAATATTTCATTGGTTTGGTATTTGTTTGATGGCCGTGGAGGCACAGGTGTTACAAAATCCGCTATCTAATACCGAAATGGCAGATATTATGGCGCAACATATGGCTGCTGTACTCCCAGACATTATTGCTCAAGTGAACCAAGCCAAAAATAACCAGAATGCTCCATGCAATTTCAAGAGTTTCAATTCAGCTAAACCACTCAATTTTAGTGGTTCTGAAGGAGCAACTGGGCTCCTACAGTGGTTCGAGAGCATTGAGAGTACATTCCGTCATGTTCAGTGTCCTGAAAATCGGAAAGTCGAGTTTGCTTCAAGTGTGTTTCAGAAGAGGGCTCTTACATGGTGGAACGGGGTTATGAGATACCGTGGTGCTGAGGTTGCGTTAGCACAGACATGGGCTGAACTTAGGACTCTTATGATGAGGGAGTTTTGTCCTCGTCATGAACTGAGAGCCTTAGAAAGGGAGTTTGATGACTTAAAGCAGGATAGTGGTGAGCACCGGGCTTACACCGACAGGTATGAGGAGTTGAGCTTACTTTTCCCTACCATGGTTACCCCACTCGAGAAAGCTATCGAGAGGTACATTGATGGCTTACCAGACTCTGTTCAAGACATCGTCACTGGTAGTAACCCTACCACGGTTCGCCAGGCAATTGAGTTAGCCGCGACATTGACTGAGTCGCAAGTTCGAAAGGGTAAGCTACACAGGAAGGGCGACAAGGGTAAGAAACAGTCATCTGAAAAAGGTGAGAGCAAGAAAGGTAAAACCAAGAAGGGTAAGGATTCTGGTTCCTCGAAGGGGTCTAGGAAGCGTAAGGCTTCCCAGAATTTTGCTATCACCGCTCACCCAAATCAGGTAGCTCCCGATCAGCCTGCACAACCGCCAGCGAAGAAACGTTATGCGGGGAATGCACCCTTGTGCAACAGATGCAATAGCCACCATCAACCGCAAGTTCCTTGTCGTTTCTGTACCAACTGTGGGAAGTCAGGTCATCTTTCTGATGCTTGTCGCTTTACTCCCAATCAAGCTGCTCGTAACCCAGCTCAGCAGGCTGCTTAACTGTCTGCTCAACAGCAAGCACAAGCTGCACGACATCACTTTCCTCCTGGTTCGTGCTATAATTGTGGAGATCTGACTCATTATCGAAACCAGTGTCCAAGGCTGGTTAATGTAAATTAGAATCAGGCTTAGGCTCGAGGTCGAGTCTTCAATATGAATGTTGTTGAGGCGCAGGCAGACAACGAGGTGGTGAACGGTACGTTCTTTGTTAACAATCAGTCTGCTTATGTTCTTTTTGATTCAGGTGCCGACAAAAGTTTCGTGTCATTGTCTTTTGAGACATTGCTTCGCGTGTCTAGAACGAAACTAGGAAAGCCTTTGACAGTAGAAGTTGCCAGTGGTGAACCCGTTGTTCTTGATTATGTTCTTCGTAATTGCCAGTTGAACCTTAACGACCATCTTTTTCCTATCGACCTCATTCCAATGCAACTTGGGAGTTTCGACATTATTGTGGGTATGGATTGGTTAGCCAAGCATCACGCAGAGGTAGTTTGTTTCGAGAAGATTGTTCATATTCCGCTTTCGTCAGGTGAGATCCTGCAGGTTCGTGGTGAGAAACCTGCTAGTAGTCTCAAGCTCATGTCTTGTTTTCAAGCTCAAAGGTATCTGCGAAAGAATTATGTGGCCTTTTTGGCACATGTTGTAGCAGATAAAGGCAAAGGTAAGTCCATTCAAGATATCCCTGTTGTTCGGGATTACTCTGAAGTATTTCCTGAAGAGTTACCTGGTTTACCCCCAGCGCGCCAAGTCGAGTTCCGTATTGATCTTGTACCTGGTGCAAATCCTATTGCCAGATCACCATATCGTCTTGCACCGTCTGAGATGCAAGAGTTGTCCAAGCAGCTTCAGGAACTTTCTGACAAAGGTTTTATTCGTCCTAGCTTTTCACCTTGGGGTGCTCCCGTTCTTTTTGTCAAGAAGAATGATGGATCTTTCAGGATGTGCATCGATTACCGTGAGCTTAATAAGCTTACCATCAAGAATCGATATCCCCTACCTCGCATTAATAATCTCTTTGATCAGTTACAGGGTGCTACTTGTTTTTCGAAGATTGATCTGCGTTCTGGGTATCATCAGCTTCGTGGCATGAAGAAGATATTCCCAAGACTGCTTTCTGTCACACCCCGACCACGTAAAACATCAAATGGTGGCGGAAATGTCAGGGAGTGTTGTAACAGAATTATTGTTTCACAACCATGGCATTCAAAGTTATGTTTTATTTATCAAACAAAAGAGTTACATTGTCTTAAACAAAAGGAAACAAGTGTACATAACATAGTTAAACTAGTTCTATCTTCATTTTTAAGTCTCTAAGGCACAGGTCCGCCCTAGTGTGTCATGAACATCCTAAGCAACAGCTCCTGAAAACACATGTGAAAATAGGTATGTCAGCATAAAAATGCCTGTGAGATACATAGGTTTTATGAAAATAGGTTTCATGACTTGAGTTTAAAGAAATGTTTAATAAAATTCAGTCATGAACCTTGTTAATTGTTTTGTTTTATAAATCATTTGAAAAACGTTAGCAAAATTAGATGATATGTATATATAAAAGAATAATGTATGGTTAAAGAATAACCAAGTAAAAAGGGTTTGTGTAAACCAAGTTATTTGTAAAACAATGTTTAAGTGAAAATGCGTTGTAAATGTAGCATGTCAAAACTAAAATGGTTTAAATAACGCTACGATATGTAATATCATACAAACACTTATATATAGGAAGTACCAACGGCGTATCCACCATGCTTGTATCATATTACACACGCCTCGTTATTTAAGTCACTCAAACCAAACAACAATGTAAAATATCCATGTTTAATCAAATAGTCAAATGTCATAGTATAACCCAAGTCAAATATAAATCATGTAATGTGTAAACAAAAGTTATGTATGGTAAGTAAAATGAGACTACTTAAACCACATGTAAAAATGTACAAAACAAAGTAAAAAGTTATGTTTTGTAAAATAAATGCATGTTTTACTGATACAAACACTTATGGAGTAAGTTAACACACACATTCAAGCCTTGCGACAGCAGGATAACCTTAGAGTAAAGATTATCAAAGAAAAATGTTTTCGGATTCAGTCATTCCTTACACCCAAACAAACCTAGGATGTCAGGAACGGGATTTGTCAATTCCTATGGTACCATTACTTACTACCGAGCGGCGTAGCTAATGTTAATGAATGTAGTTTAGACCCGTTGAACAAACCAAATGTCATACCAAATGTAAACATGTAATGAAAGTAATGTACTAAGTATGCTAAGTTAACATACAAAGCAGAAAAATGTAATGTAAAACAATGTGCTATCATGCCAAGTAAACATACATAGCAAAAGAAGATGTAATGTAAATCAATGTGCTAGCATGTTAAGTAAACATACATAGCAAAACAAAATGAAAACATGTACTAATAGTGTACTAATGAACATAGCAAGTATATGATATGAAAACATGGAAAGCACGAAAGTAACAAGTAGGCACATGTGTTTCACCCCAAAATGTTTGAAAAATAGTAAAAGAGGGGTCTATGTACTCACTTGAGATTGCTCAATAGTCGTAAGATAACCACCAAGCAAAGCTAGAAGATCACGGAATCAAACGACACCTAATATAGGTAACTATGTTAATAAACGGACCTAATCGGAGGATCGGGTAGCATGAGGGTTTGTAAAACAAACGAGTGGAAGAACTCATGTAATATGGTTTAACAAAGCCTATATACTAAAACGAAACTTATCCTAAGTGCTTTTGACCCGTTACGACCCGTTTAGGTAGCTTATGCTACTTTAATGTGTCGTTCTCGTAAAACGCGTTCGGACCGCTTAACTAGTCCTATGACAAATAAAATATGCCTTAACATGTCTAATATTGTTGCTAAATCAGTTTAGATGTCAAAATTTGGGTTACATATGCTTAAAATGAATTTTGGCGTAAAAAGGGCATTTTGGTAATTTATCTAAGGCATATATACTACCTATCATGCAACTACTTAAACGACGTGACCATAAGGTATAACCTCGGAAGGTTATTCCCTATACAACTATGGTCACCTAAAGTGTTTGGTCGGATCCTAATGATCGACCAAACGGGTCGGGTTCGAAAGTATAAGCGGTTGTTTAGACCGCTTACCTTACGACCCTACATAAGCACTAAACCTAAAGTGACGAGTTAAACATGTTAAAACATGTTTAACGAGGTTTGAAAACAGGTTTGATATCAAGACAAAGGGTCTTGATACCCAAAATTAGTTTGGTTACAAAATACGCAAGAACGCGCATTTTGGCCGAAACTACGACTCGTCACTGAGCCTAGATAACGTGGTAATCAGTAGGTATAGTCACTAGGGACTATAACCATCGTGATTACGCTCACGCTATGAAGTTCAAATGAACTTCGCATTGATCATAAACTGGTCAATGCAGAAAGTCAAACGCAGTTTGACTTTTAAGCTAAAACGAATGAAAAGAACGAAAGAATACTTACAGAAGGTCCCCGCAAGCAAAATCTTGACCCAAGTAGCTCAGGTAAGAAGCAAAGGCTTCAACTTAGAGTATCTTAGATCAAATTTTGAGTGAGGATGAAATGAAGTGGGTGTTGCTATTTATAGAGAATCAAGAACCGTTAAGATCGTTCATCGTAAAACATGCTTTGATCTGGACCGTACACATGTGGCCCATGGTTTTAGGATACTAGGGGTGCCCCAAAACCAGCAAACGGTTTTGAAAATGTTACAAAATAGCCCCTAAACTTCAAGAGAAGTGCTGAAAATGGACCTTGTGTTGCAAAAATGGAGTTTCTGCCCAGATCACTCACTCGCGTAGCGCCACGGGGATAGGCATTTGGTTCTCGCATGGCGCTAGCATGTGCCAGATACAGCAAAGTTTCAAAAATGATAGTTTTGGTCCCTGCACGTGTTTAAGGCCTTTTTCGATGCGTTTGAACCCCGTTAACCTCATTTCAAGGCTCTAAAATGAAGTTAAAGTATAGGGAACTCAAAACATGCTCAAAAACATCTCGGATGTTGGCTCGTTTGGTCGTACGGTTGCGTTGTTCGGTTAATTACGACGGAAGTCGTAACGAACGCAAAAACGATCCAAATTACGCGACGAATGGAATTTTATCAAGCCAATCACTAAAATAAAATATTTTAATGATTACATAAATTTTTGGATGTCCGGATATATTCAGAACGTAAGATATGCGCGAAAATGCAAACTTATGCACTTTTTGACGCTTTTAGTCCCTATTGATCACAAAGTTTATTTTAGCACACCGAACCCTTCAAAGCCTATCTCTAAGGTATGTAAAGGATATTTAGGGTGTGTTTAACTTATGGCCAAGTTCCAGAATGTCCGTTACAATTCAAATCGGCATACTTTCGCAGTTTGTCGAATTTAGTCCCTATAAGCGAATAGACCCGATTTTGCCATACCAAAGCCTTCAAAACATATTTCTAAGTTATGTAAAGGTTATTTAAGGTATGTTAAGCATATGTTGATGTTCTGGAGTATTTGTCGCATTAAACTGACTACGTTTACGCACCAGTTTGCGTATAATTCTCCAGAAAGCGATATAGAGTTTGAAATTGAATAAAAATCAAAACTTAAAAAATGTCAAACATAAACAAACAAATATTGGGATCAAATAACTTTATTTTATTGATAACTGGACTGTTTACAATGATTACAAGCGCAGATGTCACAGTCTCCCCTACTTGTGGAAATTTCGTCCCGAAATTTGTTTAGAGGAAACTCGTGAGAAAAGATGCGGATACTTCGTCTTCATTTGATCTTCACGTTCCCAAGTAAACTCAGGTCCATTCTTAGATTCCCAGCGAACTTTAACCAAAGGAATGCACTTGCGTTTAAGCCATTTGACTTCACGATTCATAATTTCCACAGGTTTCTCAACAAAATGCAGTGTTTTATCAACACGAATTTCGTCAAGCGGTATGTGGAGGTTCTCATTAGCTAAACACTTCTTGAGATTGGACACGTGGAAGGTTGGATGAACATTTCCTAGTTCAGGAGGTAACTCAAGTCTGTAGGCTACCTTACCGATTCTTTCGACGATCTTGAATGGTCCAACATATCTAAGTACAAGTTTTCCTGTCTTTCCAAATCTGATCACACCTTTCCAAGGTGAGACCTTAAGTAATACACGATCACCAACTTGAAATTCCAAGGGCTTGCGTCGTCGGTCCGCGTAACTCTTTTGACGGCTTCGAGCTGTCTGAAGGTTATCACGAACTTTCTTAACCTTATCAGTTGTCTCTAGAATGAGGCCAGGTCCAGTAAGTTGAGCCTCACCTATCTCATTCCAGCAGACTGGTGAACGACATTTTCGACCATAGAGAGCCTCGAAAGGAGCCATGTTGATGCTGGAGTGATAACTGTTGTTGTAGGAGAATTCAATCAATGGAAGATGTGAATCCCAACTACCACCAAAATCGATCACACAAGCTCTAAGCATATCCTCCAAGGTCTGGATTGTTCTTTCAGATTGACCATCAGATTGCGGATGGTAAGCAGTGCTTAGATTAAGTTGGGTCCCCATAGCAGATTGCATGGTTCTCCAAAATCGAGAAGAGAAGCGAGCATCTTTATCAGAAATAATGTTCAAAGGAACACCATGTCGAGATACGATTTCATCCACATAAATTTTAGCAAGCTTTTCAGCAGATAGATCCTCACGGATCGGCAAGAAATGCGCTGATTTAGTAAGACGATTAACAACTACCCAGATGGCATCATGACCTTTCTTAATGCACGGAAGTTTAGTAAAGATATCCATAGCAATGTTTTCCCATTTCCAAACTGGAATCTCTGGTTGCTCCAATAAACCAGAAGGATGTTGATGTTCAGCCTTAACCTTAAGATACGTAAGGCATTTTGAAACGTACAAGGCAATGTCTTTCTTCATACCAGGCCACCAATACTGAGTACGAAGGTCCTTATACATCTTATCTGAGCCAGGATGAATAGAATAACGAGATTTATGAGCTTCATCCATAAGAAAAGTGCGGAGATCATCTAGGCTGGGGACCCACAAACGGTCCATGAAATAATACGATCCATCATCCTTCAGTTCAAGATCAGGCTTAATGTGATAGGGTAATTCCTTACCCATCAAGTCTTGTGAAACACAAGCATGTTGAGCCTGAGAGATGCGGGCTTGAATATCAGATCGAGCTTGAGTATCAGATTGAACACGAACACAATGAAGCTTGACGTGTTCTTTACGACTCAAAGCGTCAGCCACGACATTCGCCTTACCAGGATGGTAGCGAATTTCACAGTCATAGTCGTTTAGAAGTTCAACCCAACGTCGTTGCCTCATGTTGAGTTCTTTCTGATTAAAGATATGCTGAAGACTTTTGTGGTCAGTGAAAACCACACATTTTGTACCATACAAATAGTGTCTCCAGATCTTAAGAGCGAACACAACTGCACCTAGCTCAAGATCATGAGTGGTGTAGTTTTTCTCATGTATCTTCAATTGCCTCGATGCATATGCTATGACTTTGTTCCTTTGCATCAGAACACAGCCAAGTCCCAAATTGGATGCATCGCAGTACACGACAAAATCATCATTGCCTTCGGGCAAAGATAGGATAGGTGCATCACAAAGCTTCTGCTTCAAGGTCTGAAACGCTTCTTCTTGTTTAGAACCCCATTCAAAGGGCTTATTCTTCTGAGTTAGAGCAGTTAGGGGAACTGCAATCTTCGAGAAATTTTCGATGAAGCGGCGGTAATAACCCGCGAGACCAAGAAATGAACGAACTTCGGTAGGAGTAGTAGGCGTATCCCAATCCTTAATCGCACTGATCTTGGAGGGATCTACATGAATACCTTGTTCGTTGACGATATGTCCCAAAAATTGAACTTCTTTAAGCCAAAATTCGCACTTGGAGAATTTGGCGAAAAGTTGCTCTTTCTTCAGGAGTTCCAGAGTAGGACAAAGATGTTGCTCATGATCAGCTTGCGTCTTAGAATATATCAATGTGTCATCAATGAAAACGATGATGAACTTATCTAAATAAGGCTTGCAAACCCTATTCATCAAGTCCATGAAAACAGCAGGAGCATTAGTCAACCCGAATGGCATAATTGTGAACTCATAATGCCCATAACGAGTGCAGAACGCTGTCTTGGGAATATCTTCTTCATGCACACGAAGTTGATGATACCCAGAACGAAGATTAATCTTCGAAAAATAAGAAGCGCCCTGTAACTGATCAAAGAGATCATCAATGCGAGGTAGGGGATATCGATTCTTGATGGTAAGCTTGTTAAGCTCACGGTAATCGATGCACATCCTGAAAGATCCATCCTTCTTCTTGACAAAAAGAACGGGAGCACCCCAAGGTGAAAAACTAGGACGAATAAAACCTTTATCTGAAAGTTCCTGAAGCTGCTTAGACAGCTCTTGCATCTCAGACGGTGCAAGACGATATGGAGATCTGGCAATAGGATTGGCTCCAGGTACAAGATCAATACGGAACTCGACTTGGCGCGCTGGGGGTAATCCAGGTAACTTCTCAGGAAATAGCTTCGGATAATCCCGAACGACAAGGATATCTTGAATAGACTTACCTTTGCCTTTATCTGTTACAACATATGCCAAGAAGGCCACATAGTTCTTAGGCAGATACTTCTGAGCTTGAAAACAAGACATGAGCTTGAGGCTACTAACAGGTTTCTCACCACGAACCTGTAGGATCTCACCTGTCGAGAGTGGAACACGAACAATCTTCTCAAAACAAACTACCTCTGCGTAATGCTTGGCTAACCAATCCATACCCACAATAATGTCGAAACTCCCAAGTTGCATCGGCGTGAGGTCAATGGGAAAAAGATGGTCGTTAAGGTTTAACTGGCAGTTGCGAAGAACAGAATCAAGAATAACGGGTTCACCACTAGCAACTTCTACTGTCAAAGGCTTGCCTAGTTTCGTTCTAGACACGCGAAGTAATGGCTCAAAAGATAATGACACAAAACTCTTATCGGCACTAGAATAAAAAAGAACAGATGCAGGTTGATTATTAACAAAGAGCGTACCGTTAACCACTTCATTTTCTGCTTGCGCCTCTTATGCATTCATGTTGAAGACTCGACCTCGAGCCTGAGCCTGAGTTGGATTCGCATTCACCAATCTTGGACATTGATTACGGTAGTGGGTCAGATCCCCACAGTTATAACAAGAACCTGGTGGGTAGTGAGGTCGTGCAGCTTGACCTTGTTGCTGAGTGACGGGTGGTCCGTAGGACAACCCTTAAGTGCCTTAAAAAGATTAAAATCCCATGCTTTACACGTTTAATTGTTTGAACTTGGTAACTACTAGTTGTTTGGACGTGCAGGTGCAAATGGAGCATAAAAGGGAAAGAATTTGGAGCATCAATAAAAAATCAATTTTTGGAATTGAAGAATTAAGAGGATAGCATGATAGAGGACGAAATTACGAGAACGTAGGCGAAAACGGTGAAGAAAACGGAGTTGAAACGAAAAAGTTATGCTGAAAACAAGTTTTCAACATTGCCAGCCGTAAGACAGGAGCTCCTGGCCGTAAGACTCACTGCTTGGCGTAACCTACGGCTGGGAGCCGTAGGTTACGGCTCCGACTGATCCAAACTTGTAACTCACGCATTTAATGACCATTTTGAGGGGATTTATGGAGACTTATCATTGGTTTTCGGTTACCACTTGCTTGTACACGATTTTGGGAGTATCTTGGAGACTTTGGCAAGGAAAAACACTATCTTTTCATCTAGTTTTTGTTGCTTTTGATCTTGATGAACAATAGAACTTTTGTTATGATGTTGCTTCAAGCCATGAGTGGCTAAACATTTGTGATCATCCTGGATTGAAGGTTTACTTTAGACATTTCATGTTTGATTTCATTATTTCTAGAATAACAATCTTTATCTTAATGGTTTGTTTGTTATGGTGTGTGATTGCTTGTTAGTAACTTGTTAATTCTTGCGTTAAACTAATTAGAAACCATACGTTCTTGGTGCCGTTGGCAATCGAGATATCATGGGTATAGTTAGGCTTGGGTAAGGGTTGATTGATCATCGGGTAACAACCTCACGTTCTAGGAATCTGAGTACTTAGTTCCCTTTCATCACTGCAAGTAGTCACACATGAACTATGTCTATGTAGTTCTTTCTAGTGGAATGATAACATGAATGTCAATTGAAACCGGAAATCTAGGATGGTCATTTGTCTCTAATTTACTTACAACCAACACTCCTCATTTGCAATTTATTTAGTTAAATTTAGTTCTTAAACCAATTCACTCAAATCAACTCTTGAATTTTATTTTCTTGCAATTAGTCTAATTTAGTTAATTTAGAGAAACAATTGAAATAGCACATTTTCCACAAACTCCCTGTGTTCGATACCCACTTACTGCTATCTACTTAGTTGTAATTGGATTAAATTTGATTGTGACCGCGACATCACGTCAAATTTTGGCGCCGTTGCCGGGGAGTAGTGCGCAACGTGTGTTATTTTTGATTGTTTTAAGTTTGTTATTTTTTCTGGTTTACGCTGGGTGTGTTAGTGTGCAGGTATTGACAGGTGCATGCGTACTAGGAGCTCTCACAAGCTTTCACCATTAGCATTTGATCCGGAAATCGAACGAACTTTGCGAGCAAACAGAATTGTGTTAAGGGAAAACACAATTAGCGGTTCACCAACAACACCAACTACACCAATTACACCATTGAGATACATGGATCCACCACCACCACTACCCACTACGGGTGAACCTACTCCACCATTTATACCAACATCCACTCAACCTTCACCAAATACCACCATTCCACCAAATACTACCGAACCCACCATAATTCAAAATGTTACACCAACCAACACCACACAACCCATTACTACCCAAGAAGAACCAACCATCACCTTTAATCCTTCCACTACTATACCACCATTATCCCATTTCTTCCCGGGTGCAGGTCCATCATATTCAAGCCATACCATAGCACCAAACTCGACCATTGTTCATGCTACATCGTTTCGACCGTCAAACCAGTCGGGTTTCCAATACTCGACTCTTCCATTTGGGCAATCTTCGGGAATTCAAGGAGATGGGTATGATGAAGGATTTGAGGAGTTTGAGGGTTTTGATGAAGACGGGTATGCTTATGGGGGTGATGGAGATCAAGGGGAATTCGGTTACATGCAAGGCCAAATGCAAGTAATGCCAAATGTTGGTGGGGTGCAACAACAACAACTTATACCACAACACATTCGGCAAAGGCCACAAGGGCCACAAATGCAACGTTCCATACCATTGCAACAAGTTCGTCCACCGAATGTTCAACAACAATTCCAAAGGCCAATTCAAAACCCACCCATGCCACAACAACAATTTCAACAACCAAATGTACCACAAGGGCATATACCAAGACCAATGGGAGTTCGTCCAAGGGGTAGGTTTGGTGTACCAAGGAGGCATCTTAGAGAGCATGCGAGGGGTATTGAAGCGCATTTTAGGCCGGTGATTACTCACAATCCTTCACCGGTGGTTATTCCTCATAACAACCAAGGAAGAACCTTTGAAGTAAGGACTAATTCCCTACAAAGTTTGCCGAAATATAAGGGTTTAGCAACGGAGGAACCCTATTTCCATTTGGAGGCCTATGACTCAATTTGCAATACTCTTGGGAGTCAAGGTTTTTCGGCCGATGATATTAAGTTGGTACTATTTCAATTTTCTTTGGAGGATAAGGCAAAGAAGTGGTTCTACACTTTGCCTTCGGCATCTATTTACACTTGGGGGGAAATGCAACAAACTTTCTTAGACGAATTTTATACCGCCCAAAAGACCAATGATGCTAGGAAAGGGTTGAGAAGTTTCCAACAACAACAAGGCGAAATGTTCCATGAAGCCTTCGAGCGCTTAAACATGATGATTAAAAATTGTCCACACCATGGGATTGAGCTTTGGGAGTTGATGAACGCCTTTCATGAAGGGTTGTGTGCCGAGGATGCACGTGATCTAATGTCCATCACAAATGGGACTTTTGGCACAAATTATGAAGATGAGGATTGGGAGTTCTTGGAACAAATGGCCATTACCTCAAAGAGGAAAGCTCAAGCATCAAGGAGAGCACGACCGGCTGTCACGAGATCGCAAGTTCATGCAGTTGACGATGGTAATGTTCAAACTACTAATCAAATTTATGATGTTTGTGCATTGTGTAATGAAATAGGTCATGCGGCTGAAAATTGCCAAGGAGGTGATGGGCAATATGAAGAGGTTCATATTGTTCAAGGTCAAGGAGGGGGTGGTAGAAATTATAACATGAATTCTAACACTTACCACCCCGGGTTGAGAAACCACCCAAACTTTCGATATGGGAACCCCTCGAATCAAGCCAACCCGAATTTTCAAGGGAATCAAGGTAACTTTGGTTCGCGTCAACCGTTCAATAATCAAAGTGGGTTTTCGGGTCAAGGTTCTTCGGGTGGAAATGAGATCATGGAGATGTTGAAAGCGATGCAAGCGGAGATGCAAAGGAGGAATCAACTTGATGATGCTCGCATTCAAAAAGACGAAATCCGTGATAAAGCAATTCAGTCGTTGACTACCCAAATGAGTCAACTTGCAAGTGATGTGGCGATATTGAAGAAAGCAAAAAGCCAACTACAAAGTGACACGGTGACAAACCCTAAAAACATTAAAAGTGTTAATATCAATATGGTAAGTACCGTTCCTAATAGTGAAGTTAATGAAACATTGCTAACTTCTTCGTATCAAGTGAATGCAGGTTTGGAGAAAGATGCCGAAGTCGAAAATGATAAAGAGTATGGAGCGCCAATCGTGCCTATCCGAGTGGGGAAATTAAAAATTCCCCATGCATTATTGGATTATGGGGCGAGTATGAGTGTGCTACCAGGTGACTTATATGATATGTATGATTTTGGTCCACTTGAAGATGTAGACACCATGGTGAGCTTGGCGGATGAGAGTTGGAGGCGTCCACGGGGAATGGTTAAGAATGTTATGATTCGGTTAGGAAAATTCGAATACCCGGTGGATTTTCTGGTCTTAGATTATGCTACTACCAAGATGGCGTCGCAACAAAGGGTGATTTTAGGTCGACCGTTTCTCTATACAGCAAATGCTCAAATCAATTGTAGAGACGGGATCATTATTATGACCGAAAAGAGCCGTAAGTTGTTCTTTGATGTTCATTCGAGGATTATTAGTTATGAGTCCATTGAGGGGAAGGGTAGCGAATCTAATGGTCATATGAAAAGCATGTGTCAAAGAACGAAAACGAATAAACCACCGGGTCGTGAAGAAAAGTATGAAGGTTCAAGCAGGAGTTGTGACAACTCGTATTTTCAGAACCTATCTTCGTACATTGATGTAATGTAAACATTATGTGACTATGTGAATTGGATGAATTAATGGGATATTATGTTATGTTATTAAATGTTATGTGAATATGTGTTGTGTTTGTAAATATGTATGTGTTATCACATGAAAGAAATCGATTGCATAATCCCGAACGCACAAGCCTTTGGGCTTTATTACTCTCGGCCTACACCTCTCTTGTGAGTGAACCGAAAGGGCAACCCAAAGATGGGTTCGGCCCATTCCTCATATGCGCATATCAACATGGGGAGGTGTATACTCCTCATAGCTTGCAAACACCCTATTGCACTTGAGCCCAACTCACGTGAACCGTTTGGCCCGATCCTCGCAACCGCAGCCCAATCCGAGCCCACCTCTCCCCTCTTTTAATTACGTATACCATGTATTAGGTTCATCACCACTTGTAAACCCTAATACCCTCTTCTTCCCCTTGGATCACGACGGCAGAGGACACACCCCCTTGAAGCAACATCATCTCGTTCGAAACAAGTTTTTTGGTTAGTAATCTTGGATTTACGTTAAGTCTTACTTGTGTGATCTTGTTCATGTGTGTTCTTGGTTAACGAAGGAGGTGTATTGATGTTGCCTGATGTATATAATTTTGTAAGTTATCATTGTTGTGCATGGATCGATATTGGGAAGGGGTCATGTTAATTAATGTGCACATGATATTTGTCTGATGCTAATGTGTAGTGTTGTTGACTTTAAGTGATAAGGATCATTGCAGAAATTGTCGGTCATGTGTGAGCATTGATTTAATCAAATAGGGGGATATTATTATAGTATTGTTAGTGATATCATTCATGATTGTATGATCTGTTGTTTACCAGTTAACGCATGATCTGGGTTTTTGTTATTGGACCGAACATTCTAACTAATTTACATATATGTTGTTTGAATTAATTTTGGGTTGAATGAATTATGAAATTATTGGTAGTGTTAATGAAGATTGGATGATTAATTGATAGTCTTGATATCATAATGATTTAGTAATCCGTGTGATGGTGTTAATTGTTTCGGGTCGGTTGATAGTTTGCTGAAACTGTTGCAATGATTGGTAATGATTGGGGATTTTTGAGTTTACGTAACTAATACTGTTGTGTTGTTGATGATGACAATACAAACGAAAACACCCACCACATTTGTTAACAAACTGGACGAAATCACTAAGGTGATTTCGGCCCATAAGGTGTTTTCGGCCCAACTGTTAAATGGTTAAGTTGTTTATTTTGATTAACTCTGTTATGATAAAACTGCTAACTTCGTTAGGATGTTAACTATGTCGACTGTTGATTAACTCTGTTATGCACATTAACTAGGTTAAGTGTATTAATCTGATTAAGTATGTTAACTGCATTATGTATGCCATTATGTGAAGTATATTAATTCTGTTAAGGATATAACGGTATTAGCTTATTAACTCTGTTAACTTTACTTAACCCAGTTATGTTATGCAACTCTGTTAGTATGTTAACCTTGTTTAGTGTTTTGATGCGATTAACTGCTTGTGTTGCATGATGAGTAACTGCCAAACACACTATGTGACATTAGAATATATGTGAATCGTTACGTATCATTAACTGATTTGGCATACGTGCATACAATAGGTCATGACTGATTATTTGTGAGCGTGTAATTTTAGCATACCGAGCAAACCAAGGTGAGTTCACACTTCTCTACAAAGCATGGGATTCCCAGGGGTTGGGAATGGGTTAAGGAATAGGGATTCCTCGTCCTGTTGAGACGTATTCAGGAACATAGATTCCTCGTCCTGTTGAGACGTAATCAGGAACATAGATTCCTCGTCCTGTTGAGACATAATCAGGAACACAGATTCCTCGTCCTGTTGAGACGTATTTAACTATACCAGACTAGAACTCTATCAACGAAGTCCCTCCTTTTTGTATCGACTTAATCGCCGAGGCCAATGGCGAACGGGTCATTAGTTAAATAGCGCTATTAGGTTTAACAAACCTCACACCGTGCCGCAGAGGACGGGCGTGGACTAATGGACTATGGCACGTCAGTGATGATAGACACAGACGTTAGGGCACTTAAACATGACAAACGTTAGTAGTCGATATGGTAACGAGTCTGGTGAATTAAACATGGGGTAGCCCCCACGGCCATAGAGCCGGGCTGGAATAGCCAACGTAAGAACGGGTAACTAATAAACGTTTTTCGAACTATGGGGTAACCCCCACGGCTGGATAGCTGGTAAAGAACAAACTGTGTTTTTGGAATAACTATGAACTGGACAACCAAACGTGAACTCACTCAACTAGTTGTTGACTCGTTACTACATGCTTTGCAGGTCTATAGGTACTTAGTTGGAGCTTGCACAAGGAAGAGTCGTTGTGGGACATGGACAACTGTGTGCCATGTTAAACATTTGTTTAATTGAACTTTTGATTTGGTTTTAAACAGTATGCTTCCGCTCATAACTTAACTATGTTTGTTTTGGACATTAATCGTGATGGTTGGACTTTTACATTGAATTATTTACTTGTTCAATATGATTAGTGGTTTGATCCTGGTCAGTCACGCCTCCAAGCGGTGATACTCCGCGTGTGGATTTTGGGGGTGTGACAGATTGGTATCAGAGCCATTGGTTATAGAGAACTTGGTTTTAATAAAGGGAAAACGTTTTTGTTAAAACCAGACTATAACCTGTACAGTGCTCTACGATCCACAACGACGCTTCACTCCACGTGCAAGGCTCGACATTCTAGGTGATATGGTTTACGTTTTATATTGCCTACTTGCTAGATTGCATAGAATTTTTGCTCATGGTATGCTTAGATAAACGTAGAAACTATAGTTGAAAACACATTTGTGCTTGCTCCCTACAGTCACTACACACTTACACACATTCGCGACACCTTTCCTACTTGTGTTTCTTTCGATGTGAAGATCATGAGGGAACGTGAGAACCTAAATCAAGCCAGCTGACGGCTCTTATCAACAAACAAGTTACGGCAGCACTCGCGGCCGCCCAGGCAGAAGGTATAACCTGCTATTCCGAACCTAACCTAGGATGATGGATTCTACTCTCATGAGCCAACTCTAGTGTGTAACCCTGTCGTTTCTTCCTCGCGCAACAAGGTCAGAACGTTCAGCCCCCTGTATGCACATTCAAGACGTACATGGACTGTTATCCTAGTACTTTCAGTGGCACTAAAGGAGCTGTTGGACTCCTCCATCGGTTTAAAAAGCTCGAGTTTTTCTTAGAGACGTGTGAATGCCCTGAGGCTCATAGGGTGAATTACGCCACTGGTACTCTCGAAGGCACTACGCTAACTTGGCGGAACGCGCAAGTTCAGATGCTGGGGCTGGCGGCTGCTAATGCCACCCCATGGAATGATTCTTAAGGAACTGATCAAACGTGAATACTGTAGTCGTGATGACACCCACAAGCTGGAAGTGGAGTTCTTAAACCTGAAGATGACTGGACCAGAGATAGAAAAGTACACGAAACGATCCAACGAACTGGCAGTGTTATGTCCAACTATGGTAGATCCTCCTAGCAAGCGCATTGAGCTGTACCTCAAAGGCTTAGTACCAGAGATTCAAAGTCATGTGACATAGGCCAACCTTGCAACCATTCAGGATGTTACTCGTCTTGCTTAACGTCTCTCAGATCAGGCGTTAGGACAGAATAAACTGCCGAAACGTATTAATGCTGCTACAACTACTTCGGATGCTCCCAGTGACAACAAACGCAAGTGGGATGGAAATTCGAGCAAAGGATTCCACTTCGGTTCAGTCTCAGTCGCAACAGCGAAAAACGGATGAGTACAGGAGCCCCAGGCAGCAGTCTTTTGGTAATCGAAGTCAGGATGGATACCAGGGAAATCATCTTAAGTGAAATTGATTTAAATTGCACACAGCGGATCGTGCAACAAAGATCGTTGTTAGAGATGCAACAAGCTTGGTCATGGAGCCAAAGATTTTAAAATCTCACATCCTGCAAACAAGGACCAACAATAGCAGCCACAAGCTCCACAGAATCAGCAGCAACAGCGGGGTAACAAGGGATGTTATCATTGTGGTGCTGAAGGTCACTTCATGAGACACTGCCCACAGTTGAACCAGAACCAGAACCACAGCCAAGGAAACAGGAACAACAAAGGGGACAACAACAGGGGTAATAATGATGGCGATGGTGCCAGGGGTCGAGTGTTCGTGATTAGACAGAGTGATATTAGGAATGACCCCAACATTGTGATGGTTTTGACATCGTTATTGGTATGAATTGGCTACCTCAACATCGAACAGAGATTCTTTGTAACGGAAAGATTGTCCGTATTCCTCGCCCAGGTGATGACCCTCTCATGATTCGTGGCGACAAGAGTGGTGCCGTTGTGAGCATCATTTCTTCCCTTAAGGCTCAAAAGTGTTTGCGTAAGGGCCACACTGCCTTTCTGGCTCTTGTTACTGACACCTCGAAGAAAGAGAAAAAGGTAGAAGACTTTCCAATTGTACGCGACTATCCTGAGGTATTTCCTGAGGAACTACCTGGCCTTCCACCTCATCGTCAGGTCGAGTTTCAAATCGAGTTAGCTCCTGGAGCGACACCCATAGCTCGTGCACCGTATCGTTTAGCTCCATCAGAGTTGAAAGAGCTACCTACGCAACTACAAGAACTCTTAGATAAGGGTTTTATCCGTCCTAGCTCTTCGCCCTGGGGAGCTCCAGTGCTATTTGTGAAGAAGAAAGACGGTACGTTCAGAATGTGCATCGACTACCGTGAATTGAACAAGGTGACTGTGAAGAACCGCTACCCTCTTCCACGCATTGACGATTTGTTCGACCAGCTGCAAGGGTCGAGCTACTATTCAAAGATTGATTTGAGATCAGGGTATCACCAGCTGAGAGTCCGAGAAGAGGACATCTCTAAAACAGCCTTTAGAACTCGATATGGCCACTATGAGTTTTTGGTTATGCCTTTTGGGCTAACAAACGCACCTGCGGTCTTCATGGACTTGATGAATCGAGTGTGCAAGCCTTACTTAGACAAGTTCGTTATTGTCTTCATCGATGACATCCTGATCTATTCGAAGGGTCAGGAGGAACATGAGCAACATTTACGACTTATTTTGGAACTCCTTCGAAAAGAACAGCTGTACGCCAAGTTTTCAAAATGTGACTTCTGGCTTCGTGAAGTGCATTTGTTAGGCCATGTAGTGAACAAGGATGGGATTCACGTTGATCCATCCAAGGTAGAGTCAATTAAGAGCTGGCCTGCACCTCGTACGCCAACGGAAATTCGCCAATTCTTGGGATTGGCAGGTTACTACAGGAGATTTATCAAGGATTTTTCTAAGATTGCTCAGCCTCTTACTTCACTAATGCAGAAGGGCGTTGTTTATCGTTGGGGAAACGCACAGGAGTTAGCGTTTCAGCACTTAAAGGATAGACTTTGCAGTGCACCTATCCTTTCGTTGCCAGAGGGCACAGACGACTTCGTGGTCTACTGTGACGCATCTATTCAGGGTCTTGGTTGCGTTTCGATGCAGCGGGATAAAGTTATAGCCTACGCCTCACGCCAACTCAAAGTTCATGAAAAGAACTACACTACACACGATCTAGAGCTGGGAGCGGTTGTTTTTGCCCTTAAGATATGGATACACTACCTGTATGGTACCAAATGCGTTATCTACACTGATCACAGGAGCCTCGAGCATATCTTTAAACAGAAGGAACTCAATATGCGACAACGAAGATGGGTTGAACTACTGAATGACTACGAATGCTCGATCAGGTACCACCCAGGCAAAGCCAATGTTGTGGCTGACGCCCTCAGTCAAAAGGACACTGCGCCTAAGCGCGTGCGAGCTTTACAACTCACTATACAGTCTAGTCTTCCTGCTCAGATACGAGATGCTCAGGTAGAAGCATTGAAACCAGAAAACGTCAGGGCTGAAGCCCTACGCGGCTCAAGGCAACGCTTAGAACAGAAGGAAGACGGTGCTTACTACGTAACAGGACGCATTTGGGTTCCATTTTATGGCAACCTACGAGAGCTTGTGATGGATGAGGCACACAAGTCTCGCTACTCAGTGCACCCTGGTTCGGATAAAATGACCCACGATATCAAAACGACATATTGGTGGCCTAGCATGAAGGCCCACATAGCAACGTACGTTAGCAAGTGCTTGACTTGTGCGAGAGTCAAGGCGGAATACCAGAAACCTTCAGGCCTCCTTCAACAACCAGAGATACCACAATGGAAATGGGAGCAAATTTCCATGGATTTTGTTACTGGCCTGCCTAGATCTCAACGTGGTAACGATACTATTTGGGTGATCGTGGATCGACTCACAAAGTCTGCTCACTTCTTGGCTATCAAGGAAACGGGTAAGTTCTCCACTCTAGCAGACGTATACCTTAAGGAAGTTGTCTCGAGGCACGGAGTGCCCACCTCTATTATCTCGGATCGAGATGCACGTTTTACATCAGAACTGTGGCAAGCAATGCACAAGTCCTTTGGCTCAAGATTAGATATGAGCACAACTTATCACCCGCAAACGGATGGGCAGTCGGAACGTACCATCCAGACCCTCGAAGACATGCTTAGGGCATGTGTGATTGATTTTGGCAACGGTTGGGAAAAGCATCTGCCACTTGTGGAATTTTCGTACAACAATACCTACTACACCAGCATTAAAGCTGCTCCGTTTGAGGCATTGTATGGGCGTAAATGCCGGTCACCTCTTTGTTGGGCAGAGGTGGGGGATAGTCAGATTACTGGTCCAGAACTTGTGGTAGACACAACAGAGCGAATTGCTCAGATACGACAACGAATGGCGGCAGCTCGTGACCGTCAGAAAGTTTACGCCGATAAGGGCAGAAAACCACTAGAGCTCCAGGTTGGGGAGCGTGTACTACTCAAAGTTTCACCCTGGAAGGGTGTGGTTCGTTTTGGGAAACAGGGCAAACTTAACCCACGATACGTTGGACCTTTCGAAGTCATTGAGAAGATAGGCAAGGTGGCCTACAGACTGAACTTACCAGCAGAACTCAGTGCAGTTCACGACGTTTTCCATGTGTCAAATCTGAAGAAGTGTCTGTCAGATGAGACCCACGTAGTTCCTTTGAAGGAGCTCATGATCGACGAGCAGTTACGATTCGTCGAGGAACCAGTCGAAATCACGGACCGGGATGTGAAGGTCCTCAAACATACTAGAATACCTCTCGTTCGAGTTCGTTGGAACTCACGTCGCGGCCCAGAGTTCACATGGGAACGCGAAGATCAGATGAAACAAAAGTATCCCCAACTGTTCGCAAACGGTACAACTACTACTGAGGCTAAAGCTACGGAATTTCGGGACGAAATTCCAGATCAACGGGGGGAGGATGTGACACCCCAGGAAACATCAGGAAAACCATACAACTTAACTAGCTTCCTCAGTGAGTACGTGCTAAATTTCGGGACGAAATTTCTTTCAACTTGGGGATAATGTGACAACTCGTATTTTCAGAACCTATCTTCGTACATTGATGTAATGTAAACATTATGTGACTATGTGAATTGGATGAATTAATGGGATATTATGTTATGTTATTAAATGTTATGTGAATATGTGTTGTGTTTGTAAATATGTATGTGTTATCACATGAAAGAAATCGATTGCATAATCCCGAACGCACAAGCCTTTGGGCTTTATTACTCTCGGCCTACACCTCTCTTGTGAGTGAACCGAAAGGGCAACCCAAAGATGGGTTCGGCCCATTCCTCTTATGCGCATATCAACATGGGGCGGTGTATACTCCTCATAGCTTGCAAACACCCTATTGCACTTGAGCCCAACTCACGTGAACCGTTTGGCCCGATCCTCGCAACCGCAGCCCAATCCGAGCCCACCTCTCCCCTCTTTTAATTACGTATACCATGTATTAGGTTCATCACCACTTGTAAACCCTAATACCCTCATCTTCCCCTTGGATCACGACGGCAGAGGACACACCCCCTTGAAGCAACATCATCTCGTTCGAAACAAGTTTTTTGGTTAGTAATCTTGGATTTACGTTAAGTCTTACTTGTGTGATCTTGTTCATGTGTGTTCTTGGTTAACGAAGGAGGTGTATTGATGTTGCCTGATGTATATAATTTTGTAAGTTATCATTGTTGTGCATGGATCGATATTGGGAAGGGGTCATGTTAATTAATGTGCACATGATATTTGTCTGATGCTAATGTGTAGTGTTGTTGACTTTAAGTGATAAGGATCATTGCAGAAATTGTCGGTCATGTGTGAGCATTGATTTAATCAAATAGGGGGATATTATTATAGTATTGTTAGTGATATCATTCATGATTGTATGATCTGTTGTTTACCAGTTAACGCATGATCTGGGTTTTTGTTATTGGACCGAACATTCTAACTAATTTACATATATGTTGTTTGAATTAATTTTGGGTTGAATGAATTATGAAATTATTGGTAGTGTTAATGAAGATTGGATGATTAATTGATAGTCTTGATATCATAATGATTTAGTAATCCGTGTGATGGTGTTAATTGTTTCAGGTCGGTTGATAGTTTGCTGAAACTGTTGCAATGATTGGGGATTTCTGAGTTTACGTAACTAATACTGTTGTGTTGTTGATGATGACAATACAAACGAAAACACCCACCACATTTGTTAACAAACTGGACGAAATCACTAAGGTGATTTCGGCCCATAAGGTGTTTTCGGCCCAACTGTTAAATGGTTAAGTTGTTTATTTTGATTAACTCTGTTATGATAAAACTGCTAACTTCGTTAGCATGTTAACTATGTCGACTGTTGATTAACTCTGTTATGCACATTAACTAGGTTAAGTGTATTAATCTGATTAAGTATGTTAACTGCATTATGTATGCCATTATGTGAAGTATATTAATTCTGTTAAGGATATAACGGTATTAGCTTATTAACTCTGTTAACTTTACTTAACCCAGTTATGTTATGCAACTCTGTTAGTATGTTAACCTTGTTTAGTGTTTTGATGCGATTAACTGCTTGTGTTGCATGATGAGTAACTGCCAAACACACTATGTGACATTAGAATATATGTGAATCGTTACGTATCATTAACTGATTTGGCATACGTGCATACAATAGGTCGTGACTGATTATTTATGAGCGTGTAATTTTAGCATACCGAGCAAACCAAGGTGAGTTCACACTTCTCTACAAAGCATGGGATTCCCAGGGGTTGGGAATGGGTTAAGGAATAGGGATTCCTCGTCCTGTTGAGACGTATTCAGGAACATAGATTCCTCGTCCTGTTGAGACGTAATCAGGAACATAGATTCCTCGTCCTGTTGAGACGTAATCAGGAACACAGATTCCTCGTCCTGTTGAGACGTATTTAACTATACCAGACTAGAACTCTATCAACGAAGTCCCTCCTTTTTGTATCGACTTAATCGCCGAGGCCAATGGCGAACGGGTCATTAGTTAAATAGCGCTATTAGGTTTAACAAACCTCACACCGTGCCGTAGAGGACGGGCGTGGACTAATGGACTATGGCACGTCAGTGATGATAGACACAGACGTTAGGGCACTTAAACATGACGAACGTTAGTAGTCGAGATGGTAACGAGTCTGGTGAATTAAACATGGGGTAGCCCCCACGGCCATAGAGCCGGGCTGGAATAGCCAACGTAAGAACGGGTAACTAATAAACGTTTTTCGAACTATGGGGTAACCCCCACGGCTGGATAGCTGGTAAAGAACAAACTGTGTTTTTGGAATAACTATGAACTGGACAACCAAACGTGAACTCACTCAACTAGTTGTTGACTCGTTACTACATGCTTTGCAGGTCTATAGGTACTTAGTTGGAGCTTGCACAAGGAAGAGTCGTTGTGGGACATGGACAACTGTGTGCCATGTTAAACATTTGTTTAATTGAACTTTTGATTTGGTTTTAAACAGTATGCTTCCGCTCATAACTTAACTATGTTTGTTTTGGACATTAATCGTGATGGTTGGACTTTTACATTGAATTATTTACTTGTTCAATATGATTAGTGGTTTGATCCTGGTCAGTCACGCCTCCAAGCGGTGATACTCCGCGTGTGGATTTTGGGGGTGTGACAGGAGTGTACATGATTTTCCACCGAACGAACATGAGATGGATGCATTTTGTTCAATGGCACAAGGAAATAATGGAGATGATAGAAATCGTTTCTTTGAGCCACCATAAATGGGGGGTGGCATGGTCTAGCTGAAGACCTGAAAACTTAGCGCTGCTCGGGAGGCAACCCGGGGATTTTACTTTGATCTTGTTTGTTTTGTTATTTTTCTATGTTTCAGGGCTATGGCAACGTTCAAGTGTGGGGAAGATATGCAGATATTTGTGTGAAGGTGGTGATAGGAAATCGAATGATCTACAACATCTGTTATGTCAAACTTCACCAAGTCAATGTACTCTTTCCTTAATCTTGTTATGTTCTTTCGTTTTGAAATATTAGTAGTTAGTTTGTTTGTTAAAAAAAAGAAATTTGGGATTTGAGAGTATTAGCGAAAGCTAATGTTTTTGGTTAGAAGCGATCTTTCCCTCAAAACCATACATTGGGACAATGTATCCCAAGTGTGGGGATGAGGGGAATTTTTTGAGAATTTTTAAAAATTTTTGTGAAGCCAAGCGAAAATTGTCAAAATTTGAAAGCTTGATTTTGTCCCGCTTGACACGCCGACACATATTCCTAGTATTTTCTTGGTGAGAATTTGGGCCATATATGATTGTTATTGATATTTCTTTGTTTGAGTGGCAGTGTGTTTATTGTGTTAATAGAACTTGTATATGAATTCTTGTTAAATCCTAGAGTTAGCATGCTTTTGAAAATGATAGGGGACTTTTAGGTAGCCTCGTCTAGATGTGTGAGAGTGCGGGATTGGTGGGTTGGACCTCATACTTTACATATATGAGCTTGGTATTGTGAGGGGTGGGGGTTTGGTCCTTAGAAAGCCACATTTGAGCCTTAGACCATTCGGTTACGACCCAAGCCTACTTACTAAAAAATTTACCCTTTTGAGATGACCCGGTTTAGGCGATTTAGCATGTCGTATTGATGTTCTTGTATATGTTGTTGAAGTTTGTTATCTTACAAAAAGAAAAAATGAGAAAAAAAGAAAAAAAAAGAAAAATAAAAAAAAATATGAGAAAGATATGAGAAAAATACAAAAAAAAGAAGAAGTATTTAGTTGCGATTGTAGTTGAGAATGTTGAAGAAATTGTGTATATAGTTGTTGTTTGCTTTGTAGTTGTAGAAATAAAAACCGGGTCAAATCAATTAGCTCTTTCATATGTATTCCACCATTTTCCTACCTTTGCACCTTGCCCTGTTACAACCCGCAAGTCCCTTTGATTCTAAAGCATGCTAGATATTTGTTAGGAGGAAACTTGATTTATATACAAGCTTATTGTCGCGCACACACACACACGCATTGAGTGGTTTAGCATTATGCTAATAATTCTTGTTACCGAGAGATTATTGTGAGGGGTGTGTCATGTGGTATGATTGGAAGTTAGTAAAAGGACGGCATATTTAGCTTGGTTTGCATAATTGATCGCTAGTGGTTTTGAATAATTTTTGAATGGGTTGCTTGGGACAAGCAACGGGTAAGTGTGGGGATGTGACGGGTGGTCCGTAGGACAACCCTTAAGTGCCTTAAAAAGATTAAAATCCCATGCTTTACACGTTTAATTGTTTGAACTTGGTAACTACTAGTTGTTTGGACGTGCAGGTGCAAATGGATCATAAAAGGGAAAGAATTTGGAGCATCAATAAAAAATCAATTTTTGGAATTGAAGAATTAAGAGGATAGCATGATAGAGGACGAAATTACGAGAACGTAGGCGAAAACGGTGAAGAAAACGGAGTTGAAACGAAAAAGTTATGCTGAAAACAAGTTTTCAACATTGCCAGCCGTAAGACAGGAGCTCCTGGCCGTAAGACTCACTGCTTGGCGTAACCTACGGCTGGGAGCCGTAGGTTACGGCTCCGACTGATCCAAACTTGTAACTCACGCATTTAATGACCATTTTGAGGGGATTTATGGAGACTTATCATTGGTTTTCGGTTACCACTTGCTTGTACACGATTTTGGGAGTATCTTGGAGACTTTGGCAAGGAAAAACACTATCTTTTCATCTAGTTTTTGTTGCTTTTGATCTTGATGAACAATAGAACTTTTGTTATGATGTTGCTTCAAGCCATGAGTGGCTAAACATTTGTGATCATCCTGGATTGAAGGTTTACTTTAGACATCTCATGTTTGATTTCATTATTTCTAGAATAACAATCTTTATCTTAATGGTTTGTTTGTTATGGTGTGTGATTGCTTGTTAGTAACTTGTTAATTCTTGCGTTAAACTAATTAGAAACCATACGTTCTTGGTGCCGTTGGCAATCGAGATATCATGGGTATAGTTAGGCTTGGGTAAGGGTTGATTGATCATCGGGTAACAACCTCACGTTCTAGGAATCTGAGTACTTAGTTCCCTTTCATCACTGCAAGTAGTCACACATGAACTATGTCTATGTAGTTCTTTCTAGTGGAATGATAACATGAATGTCAATTGAAACCGGAAATCTAGGATGGTCATTTGTCTCTAATTTACTTACAACCAACACTCCTCATTTGCAATTTATTTAGTTAAATTTAGTTCTTAAACCAATTCACTCAAATCAACTCTTGAATTTTATTTTCTTGCAATTAGTCTAATTTAGTTAATTTAGAGAAACAATTGAAATAGCACATTTTCCACAAACTCGCTGTGTTCGATACCCACTTACTGCTATCTACTTAGTTGTAATTGGATTAAATTTGATTGTGACCGCGACATCACGTCACTGAGCAGGAGGCTGAGCAACTCGTTGAGCCGGGTTCTGAACTACTCGATTCTGATTGGCAGGAATGCGGCATGTGTCAGCAAGATGACCAGATCTTCCATAGTTGGTGCAATGACGGCACTGGAGGTGCGGTTGATGATGACCGTTACACCTGTTGCACAAAGGTGCATTGCCAAGATAAGGTTTCTTGGCAAGTGGTTGCGCAGGCTGATTTGGTGTAGCTTGTGCAGTAACGGCGAAATTTTGGTAAGCCTTACGCTTCCTAGAACCCTTCGAGGAACCAGAATCCTTACCCTTCTTGTTTTTACCTTTCTTGCTATCCTCTTTTTCAGACGACTGCTTCTTACCCTTGTCACCTTTTCTATGCAGCTTACCCTTTCGAACTTGCGACTCAGTCAATGTTGCTGATAGCTCGATTGCCTGACGGACTGTGGTAGGGTTACTACCAGTAACGATGTCTTGCACAGAGTCAGGTAGGCCATCGATATACCTCTCGATAGCCTTCTCTAGTGGGGTAACCATTGTTGGGCATAACAAACTCAGTTCCTCATACCTATCAGTATACGCTCGGTGCTCGCCACTATCCTGTTTCAGGTCATCAAACTCCCTTTCTAGAGCTCGCAGCTCATGACGAGGACAAAACTCCCTCATCATAAGAGTCCTAAGTTCAGCCCATGTTTGTGCCATAGCAACCTCAGCACCACGATCTCTCATAACCCTGTTCCACCATGTAAGTGTGACAACTGCCACTTTTCGGTAACTTTCTTACACTTAAAGTACTCATTTTAGCTACATTTTTATGCATTTCGAACACTCGAACTGCGTATTACATAATATACATCTTAGAATACTTATGGAATATTCAATTATGATGCACATGATTCATTTTATTGGGTACATTTGAAATAGTGCAAACAATTCACCGAAACAACTAGAGTAGTGCCTAGTGAACTAGAGTGCTGACGAAAACTCCGGATCCGCAGAAAACATCTAAAATGACATCTTTAGGACTCGGATGAGAGTCCAATATCAATTATATGTTAAACCCTATATGGGAATACAAGAGTTCGGTTAATATTTTCCCGATGTCCGATAACACTAAAAACTGCCGAAAAGCACTAAAAGCGACAATTTCAACACTTTTCCGCAGAAATTCTGCAGAAATCAGCTTTCTAATATTTTTAAGAGATGTAAAAATGTTATTAAACATATAATTCATATGAGGATACTTTCGGGTATCATCCGAACCAATAACTACATCAATTCATACAAGTTACACAACTTAGCGTTCAAATAACGTCTAACCGAAACAATTCGAAACGAATATCCGAACAATGTCGGATCTTTTTTTTAGTGACCATCTAATATTATTTAGATCATATTAGACTAGTAATGGTCACTTAACACCTTCTTAACACATTTATACACTTGAAACATTTAAACACCAAAACACCTAAACTTTGCTAAAAGTTTCTAACACTTTAAACACTTAATAACATTTCAACAATTCAAGACCCCCCCCCCCCATGTGTGAACGTTTTATGTGGGTCCCACACCCATATTTCACATGCAAAATATCTAGATATTTTCTATAATTACAAGTGGTGTTACAAGTGGATGATGTTGGTGATTAATCAACAACTTACTAACTAAGTAACTAGATATTTATCATACTTTTACACCTTATCTTTCACACACATAAGAACTCTTTCAATCTTCATCTTTTCACCAAGAACACCATCCAAAAACCCATTTTATTATATCATTTCTTTGATGATCAACATGGAGTTTCATGGCACATAAGGTGATCTAAAGCATTTACAAGTTAAAGGAAGCTTTTACATCCATACAAAAGTGTTCTACCATCAAGATCATCATCTTCTTAGTTCTTAATAATCTTCTAAGATCATCCCTAGCCTAGTGCTAGAAGTAAGCTTCTATATCTATTTTTTTTTTATATACATATATTATGATTATGATTGTTATTATTACTAATAATAACCAAGAAATCATACATAATAAACATGAAGAAAATACAAAGAAGCAAAGATAATAATCATGAT